>PQWD01008571.1:0-23670 GCA_019425675.1 Leucinodes orbonalis
GCGCCGCCTCGCGCCCTCGCGCCACCAGCGCCTGCAGGCCCTCACGCAGCGCCTGCTGCCGCGACACCCGCGCCCTCCCCGCCGCCGCCCCTCCGCCCCGCCTCCCCGCGCCGCGCCCCCCGAGCCCGCGCCCCCGGTGCCGCCGCGCGCGGCGCCGCTCCAGCCCGCCGCGCGCGCTCTCCGCCGGCCGCGACGACTTCGACGCCGACACGCTCACGCTCATGCGCGTCGAGCCGCGCGCCATCGTCGGCTCCTACGCCCAGAAGACCATCCCGTACCGCAGCGCCTCCTTCTCGCAGGGCGACTTCGCCTCCGAGCCGTACTACAGGGGCTCGCGGCAGCCCTCCTCGTTCGACTTCGGGCGGCGCTCGAGCCGCGCCACCTCGGACCTGTGCTCCGACTCGGCGAGCTGCGACACCGGGACGCTCGAGACCGAGCTCGAGGCGCGTCGGAGGCGTCGGCCGAGACCCGCGTCGGCCGGGCCGGGGGCGCGCGCGCGCTCACGCACCCGCCGGCGCGGCGCGCGGGACCCGCCCGCCGCCCCGGGCCCGCGCGACCCCCGCGCCCGACGCCCCCGACGCCCCCACCGCCCCCGCCGCGCCCCTTCGCCTTCCCGCCGCTGCCGGCGCCGCCGCCCGCCGCGTGCCCCAACCCTGACTGTGAGTGCGCCGAGCTCCCGTCGACGCCGGACGAGGACGCGAGTGTGCCCGAGAGTTGTATCCCGGTGCCGGTGTACGAGTGCGTGGTGAAACAGTGGTCGCGCGAGGCGGGCGCGTCGGACGGCTCGCTGGACAAGGAGAAGGAGGACGAGACGATCACGAGCGAGCAGGTGGCGCACCTGCTGGCGGCGGTGCACACGCGCTCGCCGGCGCCGCCGGGCGCGCGCGAGCGACGCCGACCCTTCGACAAGAGCAAGCGCCGGAAGGGCATCTACATCACGACGACGGCGAGCGACGAGGGCGGCGAGGGCGTCGCGGCGGGGAGGGCGGCGAGGCGGGGGGCGGCGGAGGGCGCGCGGGCTGGGCGGGCGGGTCCCGGGAGCCCGCGCGCGCCGGCGCCGACCTGCTCGCCGACCTGCTCGCCGGCTCCTCCGAGGCGCTCTCCAACGCTGCCGCCTTCGACAACGTCGTGCTCACGCTGCACCAGCACAATGTGAGTACCGCACACCATGCACGCACTGTTCCCACTTTAACTTATACTATGTCTTTGCCATTGTACTTGAAGTAAAATGATGTTTGATTGAAGATATAAACAGAAGATTACTGTCAAGATTAAAAATAAAACAATCGATAGAGAACCATAAACTTCTAAATATACAGAAATCGTATTGCCTTGAAGTCAGCAAGGTTACGTCTCAGGAAAATAAACGCCAACGCAAAGTAATGATAATTTGTCAGAGACAAACGTTTCGGATAAGCAAATGACACGTCATCTCGATGAAGATGTCGTTCGGCCATCCGGACAATAATATTCGTAGGTGTTTTGAGACACCCGCGCGCAGCCGCCGCTGACAGCGCCCGCGTCAGGGTCGCCGTTGTTTTTACATTTATTATTTCACCTAACTTACGCACGGCTGTTCCAGCACTGTTACGACTCTATTGAGCAGTTATTTCAGCATAAATAATTGATTCTCGGGTAGGCTCGTGCCTCTCGGTCATGACGTCTAATGAGCTGATGATGATGATGTAATAATTTATTATTACACATGCCTTTTCATGAAATTTGTACTCTGTATAGTTTTATTGAAAATAAACATTTAATTCTTACTTTTTAAAAACTTCTGATCATCATTTTATAGATATCATAAGAATACGAATATTATGATCATTACATTTTTAAATTTTACTAATCTCAGAAAAATATTACCTAAGTTATGGCATTCCACAAGAGTGCATACAAGGGTCATTGCTGTTGCTTATGGGAAGAAATAAAGAAAATACACTTGCAAGGAATACTATTGAGTGTAAATTATACTTGGTTATTCTACTTTGGCTCTTATTTAAAAAACGGATTTATTTCAGGATATAAATTGAAATAGGATGGATAGGATTACTAAGTTTACCGGAACTACATTTTATATGTTTGAGGAAATTATCCATAATCATTGGATTCCTCTTTTAAACATAAATACAATATTACAAAGAAAATTGCTTAGCTACCTGCACTTACATGCGAAATGCACTATTCCAATATAAATTTAATGTCTGGAAGAATTTTTATTCTACTTAAATATACGCGGCGGACGTTGAATCAGCTGTTACTCAATAAAATACAACATTGTTCAATCCCGACGTTCAAATCCCGCACGTACCAATGTGGTTTCGAATTTTCGACATTATATGTACGTAAATCAAACGCTCTTACGGTGAAGGAAAATATCGTGAGGAAACCTGTGCACGCCTGCGTAAAAATTTAAAGGTTGTGCGTGAAGTCGGCCAATCCGCACTGGGCTCGCTTGCGCGGACTACTAAGGCTTTAACACCCTTTAGGCTCGTGCCCCTCGGTGGGGACGTTTAATGAGCTGATGATGATGATGATGATTGATTAAAATCAACTGTCATAAAGATAAATAAACAAGTTACAAAAACTTAATGTATGTAGATTTGGATGTAGTTTTTTGAGAGATACAAGGAAAGAGCTAGGCTAGGCTTTTCCAATTTTTTTTTGTCGGGAGCGGAATATGTTGTAGCCGGAGTGATTTTCAGTTTATACTTTGTTGTGCCCATGATGTAATTTGGTCTCGATCATATATGTTAATAATCAAGTGTAAACAGTTTGATGAATCGGACTTTGCATTACAACTGTATTTGTACAACCCAATAGTAGAGTCAATATTCAACATTAAGGGTGCCACTCCGGGTGGGAGTACCACAGGGATGAATGCATGCCCTCTTTTATTTCTTATATTTATATCACTTCCCCACTAATTGGTTGTTGATAAAACGTCGTTGATGTTTTAATTGACTAGACATAAGACATCGTCTGTTGAGGTAAATTCTCGTTTCATGTAATCTATCTGTTCACTATGAAACAATATTGGTAAACAAATACATTACAATTTCTATGACATTAGGCTTACAGTTAGATTACTTTGTCAATTAGATACCAAAATAATAGCCATTTGGAAACACTTCTTGGAAACTGTATACTCTAAAATATACCCAGACCCAAAAAAAAATAATTATTAAATATATACATTATAATAGGAGGAACCTAACGCCGTAAGGCTCCTGGAAGTCCTTTGCGCCAGGAAAGTAGGTCACTAGGGTCCTAGTCCAGCCTAACAATATATAAATATATAACGATAGAGAGCTATCTCCCGGGATTAAGGAAACCCGCCGCCCGTCGTGCAGGCTCACGTCACTGATTATGGTGACAACGTAAGGTGTCTTGGCCGCAGCGGGGAAATGATACTCAACACGGACGGTTGAAATCTAGTTCATTGATAATATGCAAATGGTTTATATAATTAATATTTGCTCTGTGAACATGTGAACGTACATCGCAGTGTGCCGTCGGTGTAAGTAGTCCACGCTGCACTCTATGAGTCCATCGGTCCGGTCATTTCTTAACTGCGGTGTTACTGATGGATGCAAAATGTTCGACTATCAGCTGTTGGTCTTTTCAGCAAATACCTTAATTGCATAAAATACCTTGACTTTCTTACATAAATTGATATTAAATATTTTCATCAAACTGATGATTGATGATTATGCACAAATTTTGCTTATTTAATACCGGTGATCTCGAAGCAATAAACAGGGTCCATAAATCAGTTGCTAACTAAAGCTCGTTGACTTACCTGTCAATCGAAACAAAACTATACCAATAGTAACTGTTATTGCGGTAGAAAGATGGGAATTGAGGTTGATGATCCCCACCCATGAAAGATCAAGTGCGTGGTGTTGAAACTTTGAAGCAATTGATCTTATCAGGGAACTTTCAAACAAATTAATTAATTGTCGAGAGAAAAATCTCTAGATGATAGTATTGAGGTTTAAGTTGCCTAATATTTTAGAGGAAATCACCATTCTTTATAAGAACTTTTTCACCTAATTGTATCTTAAAATTTATATTTTCATAAAGGCCTATATTATCTATAGTAAAATTTGCGAACGGAATATTTGTATAATGTAAAACGATGCGAAAAACAACGAATAGTAAAATTTGTGATTGTTTAAAACGCAGTACCTAGTAGACAAGATGATTCATGAGCTGGCATCGGTTCTGCATTGAATTTGTCATTTCGAGGATAAGCCTTTTCGCGAATAATTGATAAACATTAAGATCATTGAGAGACAATGGCATTTATCGAATAAGTCTTAAAACCTTATGACAATTAGTCCTTTCAAGTCAGTTCTTTGGAGTCTCGCACGAGTGGTGAACTTTCCGCGGAGCTCCTGCATGACTCACTGGGTCAGGGAACTATGGAGTGCTTCTTTATTTAGCGCGGCCAGCGCGCGCTCCTCGCGAGGTTTTCCAACAACGCATATTCTCAAATGTGTTAGTGTCTCCAATTTGTTCGATGACAAACCAATCACGAGTCGGGATTTTTTTATTCTGCTTAAATAACGCGGCGGACGTTGAATCAGCTGTTACTCAATAAAATACAACATTGTTCAAATCCCCGAGGTTCAAATCCCGCCACGTACCAATGTGGTTTCGAATTTTCGACATTATATGTACGTAAATCAAACGCTCTTACGGTGAAGGAAAATATCGTGAGGAAACCTGTGCCGCCTGCGAAAAAATCAAGTTGTGCGTGAAGTCGGCCAATCCGCACTGGGCTCGCTTGCGCGGACTACTAAGGCTTTAACACCCTTTAGGCTCGTGCCCCTCGGTGGGGACGTTTAATGAGCTGATGATGATGATGATGATTGATTAAAATCAACTGTCATAAAGATAAATAAACAAGTTACAAAACTTAATGTATGTAGATTTGGATGTAGTTTTTTGAGAGATACAAGGAAAGAGCTAGGCTAGGCTTTTCCAATTTTTTTTTGTTGGGAGCGGAATATGTTGTAGCCGGAGTGATTTTCAGTTTATAATTTGTTGTGCCCATGATGTACCGACGACACGGAGAGACGAGACGAGATGGAAATGTATGGGATGACACGGATGTATGTATCATACCCGACACCCGTCTCCGCGCAGCCCGTTACGCCGTTACTCGCCGAATAATGGTGATCTCACTTACCTATATTTAACTCTATATAATATTACGAACTTCCTCCGTGGCTCAGGGGACTGAGCGGTGAGTTTAGGTCGCTGTATGATCCGGGGGGTCGTGGGTTCAATGAAGATACCATCGGTTATGATATACCTTAAACTGAGAAAATTCCGACTAGAGACTCAATATGGGCTTATTTAAATAACTTAAAGTTATAAAAAAAATATTTTACAAAATGTCATCTATACATATAAATAAAATTGGAGTGTCTGTTTGTAATATTGAATTAACAATTTTTTCTTCATGCATATGAATATGCAAACGGTACACACACTAAAATAGCATTTTTAAATATTTTGTCAACATATTATTTTGTTCTGGGTAATCTCTGAAATGGCTGGACAGATTTGGACGGGACTTTTATTAGCAGATCGCGCACGGAAAAAGGAAAAAAAGAAAAATCTTCATACTATTGCCCAAAACAGTATATAATATGCGTGCTAGCAGGCAGTCTCCAGATCAAATACCATAAATACCTGTGAAGATTTGACATTTTACTTTCATATGTCTAATAATTAAAATGCTATGCTCTGTCCTCAACAATATGACCATATTAATATTATCCGTTAGTTATTACTATCGTATTGTCACAGGTTTGGGTGCGATTGTTAAACGTTCAAAATTATGTGGCATGGGTTGAGAGGTACGCGTCAGTCAAGGTGCGATATCGTTCAAGATTGTCTTAAAAGTCAAGCGAAAGATTACTCTTAAATTGAGGTCAGTCATCAAAATAATCCGTTCCCGACGATTAAAATGCGAAAGGTCATCCGTCCCGCCGCAATGTCGTTGTGACTCCGAATATTATTCGGAAACCCTTGTTGTGAGAAGGACATGCCTCTCTCTCTCAACCTGACCACAGTTGGACATTGTTCTCCGCCATTTTGCGCCTGATATCGGTCCTCCGTTTTTCTCATCCAGCCTCCCCAGCGACCTTTCGCAAGTCGTCGGTCCATCGGCCGGAGGGCGTCCTACGCTATGCTTGCCGAGACGCGGTCTCTACTCCAGAACTCATCAGCTCCAACGGCCATCGGTTCTGCGACATACGTGCGAGCCCACTGCCACTTCAAGTGGCTGATCCACCGGGCTGTGTCAGTAACTTTAGTTTTCCTACGGATCAAATCATTTCTGAAGGACATGCAATGTTTATTATATTATTTCGAGTCGATAGCAAATATATTTGTATGCATCGCAATACTGCGTGCGTTGCGTTGCACTCTATATTGCTCCATTATTGTGTACAAACAGCACTCGTGGAGTTTGCTTATTTGAGTACACCTTACTCTTCCTATTTATTGCTCTGTGCTAACGGTCCCGTACACGTGTGTATATCTTACTCTAAAATTTTAGTATAACAAGGATGCTTTCAAGCTATAAAATGACTTTATAAACATGACAGGCAGGCCTCTCCAGTCGCATTTACATTACACAAAGAATTCATAAAAGCAAATTGCAATCTTGAACAAACGTATGAATAAGATGTGATCCGATAGTGATATACAAATTGTGTCACGGTAACCGAGTTGTTGCAAAAATCAGACTCGGGTAAATTGTACCCAAGTTTTGTTATATTTTTACAACTTTATCGCAAGTTCAAAAAGATTTCGTTATTAATACTGAGCTTTTTTCGGTCAACAACATATATATAATTTATACAAACAACACTTTAACATAAGTATTGAATTACAAATATATATATATATATATATATTTATGAGGCATTTGACGGATATTCGCATATTAAAACACAAAATTTGAGCCAAAAAAATAATAACAAACTTGCAAAAAGTATATAATTTAAAAATAAACAAAACCCTGCTTGCAATACGAAATATGAAAAGTGTGTAATGTTTGCACTATATGGTAGTTTGTTTTTCCTTTTCATTAGGAATTTGTAGCATTCGGGTTTTTGTCCATTTTTAAATTATATTTTTTTTATTTCAGACGTTTTAGCGTAATATATAAAATTAGTTTAGAATGCTCGAGCACTATGTTTTTAATTTCTAAAAAATATTACTTTTATGTTCAATATTTCGTAAACGAAACGCTGTATCGAAAAACGGTTTCCACACTCACTATATTTTGAAAGATCTATTCACATACCCACTGTATGGATACTTATAAAAAATATTTTTACAACTTACAAAATGGCGTTCAAAATCCGTATTTTTATGATTTAAATGTACCCAGTGATACTCGCGCTATGGAAAAAATCTAACGACACCTCTAGTTAAAATCCATCAATCAGTTTAGGCGGCAGCTGGGCAATAGATATCTACGTAAATACATAAGTCGCTTGAAAAAACATAACCCTCCTGCGGCAGTCGGGTAAAAGGCAATTTAACAAAGTTTTGATAGTACTATGTTGGGTGTCGCTGTTCCCTCGCGAATGCCACTGCCAAGGAATCCGCGACATTGCGCAACGCTATACACACGTACCGGTATCAATGGGATACACATCGCATTATTTTTAGTCGTGCACATTACCGTGACTCAGTTGTTATGTCGCGTCCGCCGCCGCCCATCGCCACTTCACGCACTCAATGTCAAACGGCCTCCATTTGTAAGCCATCTGCGCTCGCCACGCGCCCGTGAAGGCGCTAAAGGCTATCTGCGGACAAGAGAAGTAGTCATTAAAAAGACTGGTCTCGATTTGGATTGTCCTTGTCGAGGGACCCAAACTATGGTTCACCTTATGTGGTGTCCTGCTTGCCCAAGCAGCTGCTCTCAGCAAGATTTAATGAAGGCTGCACATAACGCTGTTACCGTAGCTAGGTGTTGCGATGCTTCAGTTTTTATTCATTTATGGCATACAAAATATTACTCATATTTTAAGCTGTTAACACCCACGCATATGCATTGATTGGGCGTGCATGGTGGGTTCCAGAAGAACCTCCCCCATAGCCATGCGGCTATGGCGGAGGCAGAAAGCATTTTCTGAATAGATTTATGCACTCAATATTTGNAGTTATATTGTATGCTGATTGCAGTTATTTGTATAGTGTTATGACTTCTTTTTCTGAATATGCAACACTAATGGTAGGTGCAATCTGTTACAGCACATTTCCGACGTCAAATAATATCTTAATATGTTATTGTAAATGCAACTAACTGTGTTATTGTGTAAGTTTGTCAGTGGGCAGTGATTTACGACTCTGGAGTACATAATTTGTAGTCGTAGTCATAAGAAATAAAAATAAATCCCACGGCAGCGAGTGGTGCTTCGCGTGCTGAGAAACACTGGACCTATTGTTAATTTTCTAGGTTTTAGTCGAAATCTTCCACCCTTAACAACCTATTTAGCATAAAGTGGCTGCATAATAATAATAAATAAATATAAATACCCACTGACATCCACACAGCGCCATCTAGCCCCAAGTTAAGCGTGAAGCCTGTATCATGGGTACTAAACAACGGATAAACATACTATATACATTTTTTTAAATACATACATATTATACTTAGAAAACACCCAGACCATTACCAACAGACATGTTCATGCACACAAATGTTTGTACTGCCCGGGGATCAAACCCAAAACCCTTGGTGTAGCAGTCGACGTCTCAACTGCTACACCAAATGGGTATAACAAGATGGTTGTCATGATCTCTTTACAATGTAACTGTTGTTGCAGTAGTATCACAGCCATAGACGCTGCATGACATTGTTTTGTTAATTTGGGGCACGCTAGTTGTCTTGAAGTGTTTCGTCGTTTCTTTCAACCCTCGTAGAGTTGGTTTCCGATGTAGCAGATAGTTTATATTCTCTGGATATGATATCGATAATAATCTTATTAAACAAAGTTTAAATTCAATAGCTTCAATACTTTTGACTTTATTTGATAACTGAAATACGCCGATTTCGTCACACTGCAGATCATCAAAGTGTTTAGCTACTTCCTCAAGCTAGAAAGCTGAAATTTTGTATGTGATCTGCACTAAAGAGACTGCCTAGTAACTCACAATAAGAAAACTGCAATCCCATCAAACACATTTCACGTATAGATATTGCCAAGACGAGCACGCAGGGTTCGCGCTGTGAAAAATATATCAGATCTCATGTAGAGCCAAGCTTCTGAATCTACACGGCCTGACTCTACCGATCCTTACTTCAATTCTACATATCATTACCATTGTTGTTACCTAATACCCACCAAACCACACTGTGCCGCGTGTTTGTTACAGCCCAACCTCCTTTGCTGTGTGGGAAGGCCTGTCCCTACAGTGGGTTTTATAGGCTGATGATGATAAAAGACCTAACATCTACCGTCTCATATCGTCTCTGTATATAAAGAAACTAATAACAGTATTGGTTTATTTTAACAATACATGTGTTATGGGCGCATCACTTACTTTTAGTGAGCGATTTACCAACTCTAAATTAAATATATCGTGTCCCTTAGTGCAACATATACTAGTACTCTGCTTGCATTTATCTCCAAAAAAATACTTTCATTATTCAAGGAAAGAAAATGCGCTCTTATACTTACGATAATAAGGTTGTGTATTAAAATGTTTACAGAATTCTTAACTAAGTTACTTAAACAAATATTATGAATTGTCTAATATTTTGGCCTTGCAACTTTATGCTCGCGTCTAGATTGAGGGCAAAGTTATTTATTCTGTTTCAATTCTCGTTGTAGAAAATAGGTCCCATTACCTCATATTTTTTTCTTTTTTTAACTGAATTCTCTCAAATTTATATGTTGTTTAACAGTATTTAAAACATGGGCCCTTGTGTCATCCAGCGCCGCCGTGGCGAGTGCGGCGCGCGACGCGGTAATCCGCACAAATTGTTGACTCGCCACTTGCCAACTGGGAACAGATGGTTTCATCGTTCATCATCATTATATGTAGCCGTTATAGCTATCGTGTTTGTTTATGTTATACGAAACACTCTGCATAGCTACTGTTGATAGGAAACACTAGTCAATTTTATTAACATGTGAATGTCACTGCCCCATCTGTCTGTAATCAGTTGAAGAGTTGAGGCACTAATTTTGACTTTTGACGTTTGATTGCGTGTGGGATCACTCTTATTGAAACCCTAAGTTTTAATGTTTTAAAGTAATTTATAATTTAAAGATCGTTTAATACTAGTCAGCGACTAGTCTCTTCATCCTATCGCTGTCCACTCTTGGATATAGAGAGGGCAGATCTTCGCCAATCGGTGCTAGTCATGGGAGAAATGCCTGTAGTCACAGTACTGTGATAAAAAATTTAAATCTTATTTGGTGACTGTTGCCACTTGCCTAAAAAACAGGTCAGTCTTCTTGGTTGTGAAAGAGTAAGGCATTAAAAGTACATTTTTTTTAACCAAGGGAGCTTGAGTTATTGTTCATGACTCTCTCTAATGAATGAATTTAGTAGAAATTAATTGTACCACCCATGGCTCTATGCCTATGAATTAACTCATTCCACAAACTAAGTAACTAAATATTTTAATATTTGCATGTCTGTACACAGTCTGAATACATACTCGCTATGTGTATAATGTACCAACAGAATTCTACAAATTATGGCAAAAAAAATGTATTGATATAAACGACGGTACATACTGGTTGTACTGAATCTGAACTGTGACTGACTCCTCGTCTCTCCTACTTGCCGTGCCCTACAGGCTTCATAAATATACTTACCTATATTGTTTTATTATCGATGCTACTTAAGGAGTGCAATAAAGATATCAATATGAATCATACATGGCACCAGCTCGCGTTACGCTATGGACCTGTTGCGGTCTGTTGAACGACATATGTCACTTCCACTAGTTATTGTTAACATGACTTGGCGCATGTAGTTCAAAGAGTATCTATGGATTCTTATTTAATTGTGTTATATAACATAAGGTACTAGTAGAGTACTAGGTGGGCCAAACCAGTGGTAGCTTCATTTGACATTCATAAGTGTTCTGTAAGGAACTAAACTGAATAAACACTTTTTCATTTTCAATAAATGTACTCATATCCAACGTGAACTGCCACAGTAAATTTAATCTTATCTGAAGTTCCACCTGTCTCTATTCGGGTACCGCCACGTACCGTGTCACTTTCCTTCCCACACATATACTAGATTACATAGCCCCGCTTGTTATGCTAGGAGCCGTGATTCGGACCTCACTCTGGGACGCCCTTATGCTGGCGAACTGCAGGCAGGGGCGTTAAGGATAATGTAATAAATAAATAAATATCCACTGACATTCACACAGCGCCATCTAGCCCCAAGTTAAGCGTGAAGCCTGTATTATGGGTACTAAACAACGGATAAAGATACTTATATAATTTTTTTTTGTAAATTCATACATAGTTTACATAGAAAACACCCAGACCATTACCAACAGACATGGTCATGTACACAAATGTGTGTACTGCCTGGGGTTCGAACCCGGAACCCTTGGTGTTGCAGTCGACGTCTCAACCGCTACACCAAATGGGTCGTCGAAATTGATGAAAGATATTGCTATTCTCGGGATATTTATTGATTAAAGTTTTTTTATTTCTTGAGAACATGAATGATAATCGATTAACAATCCGTGTGAACATCACAATAAACTTACTATGCGTGTTGATTAGTCACTCGGCGATTTAATTCAGTGTACCACCCACACGGTTAAATTAAAATGTACAAAAATAGTGGGAGAAGGAATCCGAGCGGGATGCGTTTTGTGACGCAACGCGTCGGTTTGCAGTATCGAACACAATGTCGATAGAGAGTCGCGCGACACATACGAGCCAAGGTCGATGACAACAAATTAACGTTCAATCAATACATACAAATAATAGCTTATGTTCAATATTAGTCCCTCTTCAACCTGTCGCTTGAAGACTTGGCTTTGGGACCACTTTTATCTTTTTTAACGTGATGATAATCATATAGAAATTTTGAACATTATCTCCTTCGATGAAATTCCATCCATATTAAATTGGTGCAGTCCGTAACTTTATTTTGCTACACATAATTATGTTCGATGAATGGAATATCGACTGCACGGTTGTGCGAATAGGGTTTTTGGGTCTCAGTCTATCGATGAGAATAAGCCGACAAAGCGGTTTGCGCCCCGCGATCGCTTTATTACATCACGGAGTCCCGGCACCCGTGTCAGCTCTATCGTGACGTCACCGCTTAATCATGACGTATGTGGAGATATCACAAGCGCTTTGAAAATTTATGACTTAATGAGGAACTTGCTTATCGTCCACATTTAGCTTATAATTAAGTCAATTGGAAGTGTGGTGTGTTGCCTCTTTAAAAATGCAAGAAACCAATTATTGACCTTACAAAAACTACAAAGAAATACAATTAATGACACTAATTGAGCTTGATGAGCTAATTTGCAGTATGGTTTGCTGCGGAGCATCCTCTCCAGCAAACCATACTGCAAATTAGGGTTTCTGTAAAGAAATTTTAACACGAAAGTAGTATGAAATATATGTATTATTACATACGATTTGAATTTTTAATAAAGTACAGTAGAGTGCTGTAAGACCTCACTTCTGTTGTCTCGGGTGAGGGGCGCAGTGCGGCATTGATGGAGAATAATAACTGTTTATTAGTTGTTCGTCTTCTTCAATTGCGCTCTGTCACGTTCAGGCGTATAAACTCACTATCAGGTGAGCGTCCTTGCCGTCGTGTTCACTTCGTAACATAAATAACTAAATATTATTATCAGTGTCACGTTTTCTTTATGATACGTTTTCAAACATGAACACGAGTGCAAACGCGATGCAATAAATTGGAAGCAATGATTCGCAACATCAGTTCCCGTGAGCGAGTCCATAGTATTCCGTGTATTAATAGAGACATTGTTTATGTGCCGATGGTCAGTCGAGTGTAGGAACACCACCTTTAGGGGGGAAAAATCGGGCATCCCTCAGTGAAGTTCGAAGTTAGGTCCAATCATATTATGACACATGTGTGTCTAAGAAAATGAAACTTTATTTTATGTTTACCATATAAATTTATATGATTAATTATTCCATACGTCTTTGTTACGAGCCGATTTTAATAATTCTATATCAAGTTTATTATTTATGATGTTATTGATCCTATCGCGTATTGACAATAATAGGGCCAAAATCGATAGGCCGTCGGGAACCGGGTCTGCTTTCTACTTATTCAACCTATCGCAGTCCACTGCTGGACATAAGTCTCCCCCATTTTCCGGGACCCGGGACAATGCCTTCGAAATCGGGACTGTCCCAGCAAAATCGGGCCGGGTGTCAACTTTGGTGGAGTGTGAGCGGGCCGGGAACACGAGACGCGTCGCTCCGGCCTGCACTCTCCGCTCTGTGGCTTGATCGGTTCACGTCCCACTCTCTTTCTCCGCCAAGTCCAGCCAAGTGAAGCGCAAGGGCACTACCTACCTTTTTTCGGAAGTGGTTCGTCGTAATGAATTGAACATAGGACTTGTTTCCGATGTAGCAGATAATTCAAACACTAATTCAATAAATGTATCAAGTTTTATTTGAATAGCTCTAATACTTTAGATTTTATTGATGTCTAAAATACGCAGATTTCGTCACTGACACTGACGGCCAAAATTTGGCTACTTCCTGAAGTGCTAGAAAGCTGGAATTTGGTATGTCACCTAAGTTTAGTATGCCACCAACAAAAAATCATAAACATAACTTTTGCTAACATTCCCTAAAATGAGGGGGGGGAGGTGGCAGTTTATAAGTACTTAAGAAACTAAAGTAACACTGAGAATGTTGCCTAGCAACTAACAAAAAAAACTCTCACCTATACATTTCATGTAAAAAGTTGCGTAGACGACCACCTAATGTTTGCGCTGTGAAAAAGATATCAGATCTCATGTAGAGCCAAGGTTCTGAATCTACACGGCCTGACTCTACCGACTTGTACTTCAACAAACTCGACATATCAGTGGCCAATTCGGTGGTAGAATTGGTAACTCGTCTAGGCGCCATCGCAGTGTCAGTTATTTTGCACTCCTGTGTTTCGGGATGAGAGCACTGTAGCTAGTAAAATCAACTGGTAAAAGATTGCGGGTTTGTATATTTGTTACTACTTATCGGTATGAGACAGGCTATCTAATTATTTCGAAATCCTTAGGAAACAGCTGCTTCGCGGGTTATACCGCTTCGTACCAATAACATAAAGAAGTTGACGCATTACGTCAATCATCGACTGTGAATATTTAACATTGTCTTGCCAACAAATTCATATAGGAAGTATTCCACGAGGAAGTATTCCGGACATTTTTGCTTGACGTTTTTTCGTGATTGTGCATTTAGTTAGTTTATTGTTTACCCCTAAGGGGGGGGGGGGGTGCGACAGAAATTCTCGTATTTCGATTACTCACGTAAGTTTCACTATCATCAAAATGGTCTTCATATTGCGCAGAAGGCCGCCATTTGTGGTCATCTTTCATGGGTCGTACTATACCTGCAGTAATGAAGGGGAGGGCGACGGGGATGGGGGGAAATGGGTCGACTATTTATAGGCGCGGCTCGCGATTAGCCGGAAAATGGTCCATGATTGACTGGATGCTGCCGCGATCGCGACCACTCACACACTGACATCATTTACATTGCCCAATGTTTATATTTGTGTCGAAACTGCTTGACCTTTCGTGTTAACGATCTTTGAGAAATCAATTATGTTTTCTTGTTATGATCATTAGCGTTTTTACAAAATTTTCATAATTATATTGGGGTACTTAAAACACAGACGTTATGTCTTCATATTGTAAGCTTTCTTTGAAACAACTTCTTTTGTTTTATTATTTTGGATTATCTTGATCTTTTTAAATAAAAAATATGTTTTTTACTTTCCTATGCAACCTCTGATAAATTCTCGGCCTCGACAACCACTCTTTCAAGCTTTGTCTCAAAACTGTGATAACAATAATGAATTGAGACTCAAAAGCATGTACTGCAGGAGATATTCACAGATAATCACTTCTTCTCAGTCGTTAGCACTTTTGGCAGAGTGTCTACTGATATAGGGGGCTCCCGACTGCTGCCTTGATCGGGTCGCTTCAGCGCATTGGTGCCCTGCCGCATGTTCTTGAACCTTTTATTTTCCCTGAATCACCAGGCCCTCCACACGGAGTTATCATAGCGCCGCGACACATGCCCAAAGAAACTTAGAACCCGAGCCTGGACAATGGAAGACAGCTGTAGCTTGATACTGAGCTCCTGGATCTTCATCATTATCTTCCAACACCTATATAATTCTCTCAGCGTCTAAAGTAAAATGGGGCCGACAAATGCTCTTAGAAGTGTAATCTATGTACCTAGTCTATGATATTGTGAATTCCCCATATTTTCCTCAACTTATCCAAGGTCGATCTCCAGATAGCACCGTTTCACTTCGTTAGCGCACCCCCTGCCATTTGAAATCAATGCTCCCAAATAAACATGATCCCACCAAAAACATTCTGTAAAAAATCTAGCCAAGTCTCGATGGAGCTGCTTGATTATCTCTAAAAAGTAATGAAATCAAGACGAATACGTGCCAAGTCTAAGGTTCCTTACTGCGATTATTTTATTATTATGGTTGATGTTGTTGTGTGACTTGGCCGTTGAACATTCTTTATGCGTTAGTGGCTTTTTCTCTTCTGGCATTTTTGAAATAAAATAATTTTTAATTGATAACTTATATCGTGCTGGTATATATTCGTTTAAAATATGTTTGTTCTATAAATAAGTTGAAAATATGACAAATTCATTAAAGTTTTCAACATTCAGTTTTCTGCCGCGTACGATTAATTTGTGGAATCAGTTGCCATCGGAAACGTTTCCGGAACGATATGACCTGGCATCTTTCAAAAAGAGAGCGTTTTCTTATATAAAGGGCCGGCAGCGCATCCCTGCGACCTCAGCTGTTGCAAATGTCCATGGGTGGCGGTGACACTTTCCATCAGGTGAACCGCATGCTCGTTTGCCTCCCTATGTTATAAAAAAAAAAACATTAACGCTATCTATACAAAACAGTGATCTAAATTTTGCCCTTCATCTCCGTATACTCCGTCAAAAATCTCACCAACGTGCGAAATGGAGCAAATGATAGGTATCCAATTGAGCGTCAAGTGAGGAATCCACGTGAAGTAGTAGCTCCGTGGGGTAACGATCAGCGCGCGGCGGCAGTCGGCGCGCGCCCCTCGCCGCGACCGCCCTCCGCCCGCCGCCGCCGCCCGCCGCCGCACAACACACGCGCTACATACGCACACTTACTGTGCGATCGACGTCCATTACTAAAGCTATCCACGCGATATAACCATTGCTCTATCTAATACCATCGGTAAACAAACCTAAGACAACATTGCTATGTAAAACTGTAAGGTAAACAAACGATGCGACGCTCCAAGAATAATAGTGAAACGGCTTCCGAGTTGTTGTCGATAACGTATCTGAGCCGCTCCGGGATATACGTTACACCGCGGTCCATACTCAGTTTAGAATTTGGCGTTTGATAATAATCAAAACTCGCGTCTAACAGTGCAATACAAAGTCAATTGAAAATGTTAGTGGCAAGTCGTAGCAGCACAGCGAATTATTCTAATAATATGTACAACATATTGAAAATAAGACAAAACATGTACGCCATAAACAAAAAAGGAATATACATTCGATGAAATTTATATTTTCAGCTTATATTTGTTTATAAAAGCGTTTCATTGTTTAATAATCAACGTTTCTGTGTACAGTGGAATAAGTTGATCAACAGGCGATCCAGGAAAGTGTGGTTGGGGAAATGTTGGAGTCACCAGGACGCCCGGTCTGGACCTAATGTCAAGGGTGCGCGCCCACGCCTCGTCAAACACGTTTGTTATCAACAACAATACGCTTATAGACAAATATTTACAAAAAAGGTCTTAAGATTCTTCGTATCAGTAAGACCAGAGCTTAATAAACTTTTTCATCAATGTGTTGTGAGAATCTCGATTATGATTCTGAAAATACAATTTTAAAACCTTACTAGGGATGTCATTTAGGGTTATATGAAACGTAAATACGAACGTATTACTTCCTCCAAGTCAAGAGTATGTAGATTCAGAAAATTTCTTTTGTAATCGAACTATACTGCCCAATATTATTTTAACTCAACTGCACCTTTTTATATTAATGTTTTTTATATAACATTTTTATCTGTTCTGTAATTATCTCGTAATATCTGCTTCTGGAGTAAACGTAAACAAAATTATCTCCCACGTGGCAATACCGTTAATCTTCAAAATAAGAAACAAAAAACAAATTGTGAAGGCACGATTCTAAGATTAAGGAAGATATAACCATTGTAACACGGCTTGACGATTGTTCCTCTAAGTGATACGTTTGCAGAGACGACCCGGTCAGTACCAACCGTAACCGTATAAATAGTCGAGTGATGTCGGCCGCAACTGGGGTTGCCACCTTTTTCTTTGCATTTAAAGTATTGGCTATTATAACTAAAAGAAAAAAGTACACAGTATAAAAAAGGCTCGTGCCCCCTTCGGTGGGGACGTTTAATGAGCTGAGCATTTTGCAGTTTGTATAGAATTAGTGTCTTTACTAAACATTAATTGATAAATTTCGTATAGAGAAAAATATTTACGACTTCGTGTTTTAGCAAATAAAGACTTATTCTATACTTTTCAATAAAATAAAATTATGCAAAATAAAATATTTTCGTGTACTTTATTATTCTTACAAAGTAAAGGGTATTATTACCTTAAATAACATACAATACTTAATTATAAAGTGTGGGTGGCAACCCTAGCCGCATCCCGCCGATATACTTATGATTTGATGTATATTTAGGCCGTCCTTGAGCCTTCATTGTACACATCGCCCTCCGATGCAATCCTCGCTCTGCACATTACCCCAGTTACGGAATGCAACCGAATTAGAAAATCGTAAAAAATCTGTGGCGTCGGCGAGTACGTGCGGTTGACGATCGCAAAGTGTTTGATAGCGATTTTGCCAGGTTTGAGAGAAGTCTCAACAAAATATTCATGGGTTATGTGATTGAATTGTTCATTTAAATATGATACGTAATTTCTGGATTGTTTTCTTTTTATTTACTGTGGTTTTTGCACCATTTTACAACACATCTATGGCACTGTTGAGAGATACGCGCCAAATGTCTTAATACTTTGTGTGTTTTCCATACAAAAACTGGCCGGATTTTGACACACTTTTGCTGTAGGCGAGACTCTTTCCGTATTTTTTTGTACGTCCATGGCTGATGATGATAGAAAAATCTGATGCGTTGTTGAAATTGATGTAGTTGCTTGTTTCATTGGCATGACTCTTAATCGGTTTACGGTGAGCGAATACTGGCAGATAGGAAATGCTGTCTTACATTTTTTCACCGATGTTATAGCTGAAAAAATGTTAGAGTAGCCGTTCCGCAAAGACTTAGATCAAAGCGAACACAACAATTTTACATCAGTAATATAAATAAACTTTTGTTTTCGTACGCAAAGTATTGTGCCAATTGTTCGATACACAATATGTTATTACTAACGAATTGCTGATTTTTGCTGTGTGAGTTTTCGATATGAATGCAGTGCGGGTTGACCAGGTCCTCATCTTCTGTTCGTTAGAATAAAGTAACTGCAGACAAGGTTGGCTTAGAATCTATTATAACCTGGGTGATTACCCACATTGGGAACCTATTTTAATTAAAAGAAGAATAAAGACCAAATATGCTTCCACTCTCGCACAGCTGAGCTTGTCACGTTGAGTTAGTCAAGTAGATAAAGTTTAATGTAACATTTTGGTTAAGTAAAAATATAGTTCTCTCATGAAAAAAAAACAAGTTGTTGTTAAAGCGATTTTATTCTGTTTTCACGTGGCAAGACTATTGCACCATCATAAACTCTTTTTATTCGTGATTCGCTCGTGCAGGCTACACCACAGGTTGTCCAAGGTCGACTTGGTTCCCAAAACTACGCCCGTAGGTTTAGTCGCAAGGACCATGAATACCATGAAGTCTAAAATATTAATGAAAGGAATATATGAATAAAGTCCAGCAGTACCGACACTTGCGGTCGCGGATGACTCACGCACTTGGCCTAAATCCTGTTAATTTGATTATAAAAATGTCAGACTGACTTTGGCAAGTAATCCCCACTCGCGGGGTGTGGTGTGATCGCAGTGAGTGCCGACTGCGATTTAATCTGCACCCCTTTGTAATTAATACTTATCTTGCTAAGCTATAAGCTGGCCTGAAACTAGTAGTCACTTCGACGAAGACGAACGAAAGAGTTTGCTGTAATATTTTTGATAGTATTATTTTTTGGGCTGAGTCATCTGCGTTCGATGTGTTTGTAAAGGCCATAATAGGTTAAAAGTGAAAACAAAACCCTTCCTAATTTATTTGCCACCTTTCCTAAGCGATATTAGTGTTAAGAAAAAAGAAAAAATATACAGAGGAGGCAATCAATATTTAACCGCTCAACTGTTTAGTCGGGATTATCCCCAGCAAACAAAGATGAAAATTATTTAACAGTTTAAACAAAACAAACACTGCTTCATTTTGATTGTGATTATTTATTTTGGTATTTGGACACTTAAATAATTAATCATACTATTCGCTAAAATATTCACTAAAAAGTTCATACAAAGCCGGTAAATTTTAATAAAGCTGCTATTGTACTTCAGTTAAAAATACTTTTTTATAAAATCCGGAGCGTCATACAGAACCATTACCGGATACTTACAGACGTGTACAATTATACAGCAATTTCAAGAATGCCAAACACTGTGAAATCAAATATAAGAGTGATACGAAACATTACCTAAGTTCAGACCAAGCGTCATGACGTGACAGTCACTAGTCTACGGGACGACACTCATTAACATTGCTCTTCAATCGATCACAATGAGGACAGAGTAATTAACGACGTGGATTATTGCAATGTAGATAAAAATGCGAATACGCGTCTTAAAGCTGACATTTGTAACGCTCATAATGAGCACAGTGGAATAGACGATGGTGTTAATTGCAATGCTAGTAACAGTACGAACATTATCAGCGATATCGCGTGTGTGAATAAGGTGCATGTGTAAAAGCGTGAAGTCCAAAGTGGAGGAATGCGTTAGCAGTGGCGGCGGGATGCGGCGCGACGAGGACGGCGACGACGACACCTTCGCCGACGGCGGCGCCTTCCCCGGCGCCGTGCCCGGCACCACCAGCGCTAACGCCGTGCCGCTGCCCGCACTCGCTGCATCGCAGGTCCTTACTTCTATACTACTACTTCTGACGTACACTTCAGCTCTCATCTAATTCCAAGAGCTAGATGCTCCAAAGTTCATATTCTTTGAAATTCCTGTAGTCGCAGTTTTAAATACAAAAAGTAATACTAGAAACTCTCCCCTGAAATCATGACCCCACTGCAATTAAGAGTTTAACATGATTCCCAGAAACCCGTAGAGCTGATCACTTCATAGGTTCATCATCTATTGTTATGGCTGTATCTACCTGTCTTACTTAAATTTAACACATTTCGATTTCTTATAATTTAAAAGAAAGTTATTCAAAATGCACCAGTAAAAGAAAAACAGTATTATTTACATTGTCAAAAGATACAATGTCAGTAAATACTGCCTCATATAAGTCTTGTGAATAGTAAAGAAAATCATTTATATATGTTAAAAACAACCAAGGTCCCATTTTCTTTTTTTTTTCGAACTGACTACTGCTGTTGGCCGCAGATGGCCTTTACAGCTTCACCGGGCAAGTGGCGAGCGCAGATGGCTCTCAGCCTTAAAATTTACACAACGAGCCTAAGGGCGTCCCCGAACGGGACTCGAACCTCGGCTTAGGGCGTTGCGGGGGAACCAAGGTCCCAATATTGAGCCCTGAGGCACGCTTACGTAGAGTGACTCCAGAAGAGTCGACGACTCAGAAAACCGACGAATCTCTAACTTCGTTAGAAGCGTTCCATGAATCCTTCGCCAAATCTCAAAATATTCCTACAGCATTCTGTTTGTTTGTTTGTTTTCAGTAGTGATCTTATGGTGGACATACAGTGCAAATAAACTTTGTTCTGTTATGACGAGTATGTAGTGATTCCCTAAGGCGTTTTGATAGACTTAGAAAGGTAAATTATTGGTAATGTGCCTACTTATTTCCGCAATATTTGTGTTGTGACATTACGTTATTCTAATAATTACGCTGTCTTGAAAGCATTTGCAAAAAAATAAGCTTGCCAAGGACTCTTGTGTAAAGGAAAACACATTGTTTGTGTGAACGTTGGCTGTCGACTGTTCCGAGCCGTGACATCATCGCAGCGCATGTTTTGAACTTGGAACCGTTGGTGTAATAGTCGACGTCTCAACCTCACATCACATGGGTCGGTGGTGCAAACAACTTACAACAAAATACACCTGCAAACAAATTACAGCTGCAAACACTTAAAACCTTTCATCCAGTCATCCAATATGAGTTAATTGTATTGCTAGGTCGGTTTATTACTTGGGTGTTAATCTCATAATTAGTAGCCGACATAATTGGTCGGGGCCTATCTCTATAACAATATCGGCTATCAGCGTCGGCCGGTCGGTATCTTCGCACCTCGTTATCACTCTACTACATCGTTATTTATTTACTCGTAGTAAAAACTAGTTTTCCATTGGAGTTGGCAGAACATCAAAACAGAGCAATCGCTTTACAGCGCAATAGTTGATGCCGAAGCTGTGAACTGATATTAAATTATATATTTTTCTAATTTAAATTAACTTTTAAACTCTATGATAAGATTACATTCATAAAAACAAAACTTAAATTCATTAAATCAACCTCAAATGGGAATTTAACTCAAATCATTAAATATTTGCTAGCTGCCCTAGTGCCCCTCGGTGGGACATCTAATGAGCTGATGACGATTTATCGTTTTTCTCTGCAACTTATTGCACTATCGTATGCGTTCTGCACTCACACTCGTGCAGTTGTTTATTATCACAATATTTACGTGTAAACCCGTGTCGAGAAATCTGGCATATGAGAAAACGAAAGAGAATCTTTATTTACATGTACATAGTCACATAGTCGTTGTAAATAAATATAGCATTTCACGTACAGTTCAGTAGAGCGAGCTGCCACCCGCCGTGTTAAATTCACAAAATTATGTACAAATAGCTAGTAAACATAAATATTGTTGTCAAGAATTAAGTTTTTAATACATTTGTATTATTTACCTTACATAAAAATAACGTGATATTTATAATATAAACTCTTCTTACTTTTATGAAATAATCTTCTTAAGTTTGTTTTTGATAATAAAATAAATGTAAATGACTATGATAAATAAATAATATATGTATTCATGTCCTAAAATATAACCTACATTAGGAGCGGGTTTAATGTTACGAAGAGAACAGGACCGTCAGGTCGCTCGCCTGATGGTAAGACTATGACAGAGCCGCATTGAAGGAGACCATCAACATTGTTCTACATCAATGCCGCACGATGTTAGGTCGCACGATGTTAGTCTCTTATACCCGGTAATTTTACTTGCTTTAGTGCCCTCATCCCGAAACACATAAGTGCATAGCACTCTTATTTCACGGGACGATACCTACCTAGACGACTCAGTATCGAGTCTACCACCAAGGTGGTGCTTAATCTTGCTTAATTCTCCCGTAAAGTAGTTTATTACCAATGGTATAAGTATTATTATTTTCACATGTGCCTAGTATTCAACAGTTTCTTACCGATCAGAAGTAAAAAAAACCGGTCAAAGGATCCTAGATGTTACATTGTCTCCAATATCATTTATGCCTTGAAAAGGTAAATGTGTGGCAACATCTACTTTAAATATGTATGACATAATACATACCACTGTTGCAAATAAAATACATAAATATGAATCAATCAATAAATGAAGGGAAAAACAAGTTAGCAATTACACTGGGATATCCTCGTTTAGGGATTACAGACTTATTAAAGTCGGCATTACCTTTACTGGGATATCAGGCTCAAGGCGAACTTTTCTCATAAAGCAAGAAGGGCTTTGGCGGTAATAGAATCAGCTCCGGTACATTCGATACTTGTTTATCGATTTGAAGGCGGGAATGAGAGGCCCGGGCGTCGCACGTACCTCGCTCACGTGGCGGCTCTGTGTTACTTTATATTGAGTACCCTACCAAGTGATTAAGATACATATTTCAAAAAAGTCTTTTTGAAGGACTCGAACACGTAGCGGTTATTACTCTTAAATAAAATAATATTCACTGACATTCACACGCGCCATCTAGCTCCATATTAAGCGAAGAGCAGTAATTAGGGACTAAACAACTGATGAACTTACTTATATACTGCTTTTTCTTGTAAATACACACATATTTTACATAGAAACACACCTCGACCATTACAACACATGCTCATGCACACAAATGTTTGTGCTGCCCGGGGATCGAACCCGGAACCCTTGGTGTATTAGCCGATGTCTCAACCATTCCACCAAATGGGTCGTCAGAACTCTTACGTATA
>PQWD01008572.1:0-16424 GCA_019425675.1 Leucinodes orbonalis
ATTTTCTTAACATAAATTGGCATTAATAAAATGCTTAAATTATTCAGGAACCATTAAATGGTTATTCTCAAAATTATTGAATTGTATTTTTATACCGTGACTTACTCGCGTTATCAATATTACAACTCAGCATAGTGTAGATAATCGATATCTGATTATTCGGATTTCTTGCATAGGCATCGATAAAAATAACACTCTTATACAACGTGATCAGGTATAATTGCAATGAAGCAATATAAAAGTGTATTTCATTGTAAAACATTTTGGAAACAGACTTTTATTCTTAAAAATGTGATTGCTTGCTGTTCATTTAATACACATTAATAAAAACATATTTTAATCGTTAAGTCATAATATTTTCTTACTTTTTTAACAACAGTGCTTAGAAGATTCAGTCAAGTCCTGTTGCAGTTGCGATTGTTTGCATGTAATTCTCTAAGAAAAGTCCAATTCTATTACTGCATTCTGATGCAGTATAGAATTGAGAGTATACTAAAGGTCTTATTCTGATAAGACTTTAGGTATACTCTTTGCATAAAGTTTTTGGGTTAAGAGTCCTCTTATGTCTGACTCACGGTTGGACTAAAGCCATTAGCGCTCGCCATTTGCCGGTGAAGCTGTAAAGGCATTGGAAGCCAACAGCAGTACTACGAGTAAGTAATAGTTGCCACTGCGCTATTAAATAATTTGTTTATGTATCTATTAATAAACGGCATTTTTCTATAGAAGTGTTTAAAGTTGCATATTTCAGCATTCAATTAGTGTATATAACCGATGTTTTCTTAAACACGGTATATTTTTTTATATTACAAAGTTGGATCTTATACTGATCGGTGATTACAAATTGTATGATCAAAGACATAAATTACAGCTTATGGCAATATTTGTCAAATTAGTCAATAACAAAAACCATTAGTTCCTTTAAAATGAATCATTTCAATTATTTATATTACGGTTACTTATAAATAGTGACTCACGTGTGCAAACGTGCCGTTCCGTTGTAAACACTGACCGCTAAACACTACACGTAATTGTCGTATTATGTATTTAGAATAACATACATTTTCCCCTTGAAGCAAACTGAAACGTTGGAGTGGCGTAAGCCGCAACAAATTGACACTCGAACAAACTAACTCGCGCTTCTTAATGCTCCAATGAGGAATAACACAAATAAGTAATGTCCGTTTGTTTGGATATTGCATAGTTGAATAAATGGGAATTTTTGTAAACGAGTTAGATATATTAACAACTATTTATTTATGTAAAGCGTTGTAAACTACAATCATATTAAATTAGCAGTTATATTTATATAATATTTTGATTAAAAAAATCAGATACGATATACACATAGATAATATTTTAAATCGAAATCTACTACCTAAGGATAGAAGCCGATAATACCCACGAAACCGCATTTTGCCTGATTGGTGGGTAACGACCCAATATCCCATAACCATGTTGCCTATGCAGGTCCATGCCCTGCACTAGAACGTTATCGGTTGGTTGTTTGATTGTTGGTTGTGTATATAATTAGAAAATTATAATTTAAAATGTTCGTAATCGGACGGAAATGGAATACCTATATTCAGCGTGTTCAGAAATACCACGGGTAGTCTGGCGTTGATTGTCATTAATACACGAGCAATACTCACGTTTTATGTTCCCTAAAATTAATTAAAACAGGAATAAAATCGACTTAACAAAAAAAAATTCAAGATTCAATCTACAAGGTCATATTTCTTTATATACGCGTGCTCGCCTCCTGTACGACAACAATCGATGGTTATTCCATTATATAGTTTAACAACCTCATTCATAAAACTCTCGTTTTATTGAACTATTGTAGATTATCTTTGTCAGTTTAATGTCAATAGAAAGGGATAGCATTTGTGCTCTAGGGGCTTCATTGAGGAGAAAAAATGCCTTATGAGCAACGCTTATGAGTGACAATAGTACTCACTAAATTACACATAGATTATAATATATTATGATTAATATAAATGTGTGCACATTTTTATCTTTTTCAGGGAACATTTTAACAACAATCGTGATGGATATCAAACAATAAATATATTTGTATTCACACATTTAATATGAAAGTGATATCTCGTCAATGGAATTTAGTTTTGTGACTTAAACATTCATTTCTAGTTCATAAAAACTGACAATTTGGATAATTATTTTTATTTTAATAACTAATGTAGGTTCCTATTTCAATTGTGTTTGTTCCTAAAACACAATATTTATAAATAAATGAAAATCGCCATAATCGTAATACCTACTATTAATATTAAAAACAAACTAATGCGCTTCAGTTATAAGACAATCGACAGGCTAACATATATACATTTCCTTGCCTGAATACTGGTGAATGTAATCATCAATCTGGCGAGATCCCAGACCTTTAGGAAATAATATAATAATATATATTTTATTCAACGGTTCCAAACACACAAAGTACGTAGTTAACTTAAACAAAGTAAATCTAAAATACAAAATACATAAATCTAACAATCAATTAAACTATTACACACTGAACAGGAGCCCACTCAGCAAAGTTAAAGTACATTAAATACTATAACGCTGATCTTCCGTGGACACCAAAGTAAATGGAAAAGGGTACCACTGCTCGCACCATAACACAACATACACATAGTTTTTGTGGCTATCTAATAGTTCACCATATAAAACAATAATTAATAAATGATGCATGTGTAAAAAATTATCTCAAATAAATATTTACAACAGATAACATGGCTTTCTTTTATCAGCGCCAATGTTATGGTGTCAGTGATAAATTCTAGTTTTGTATTCTATTCTTCTTTCGTAGTAAACTTGAATAGCTGTCGTACAAGCAATGGTTTATCCTACGGTCATTGTTCTTTGGATTCCCGTGACAGACCATTACTTGACCTTAGTCTCAGGCCCTTCTCCGCGATAGTGACGGGTATTGTCATGTTCACAGGCAGGCGTGATCGCTTGGCATTTGGGTTTGTCATCATCAGAAAGACCAAACAAACCTTAGTTTCTTATAAATAACAATCATTTATATCGAATCTGAAATCTATATACTTCACATTTTCAAAATATAAATGGGAGCGGACTGCGACCATATTTTACTCGTATTGCCTACATGAAACTTTTTTCAGCTAAGGCAACAATTAACTAGACTTTTTTAATGGAGCTCATCTGATGGTTTATGACGCCGCCGCCGATGTATACTTGGGCAAAAAAATGCGTTGCCGGTCTTTTGAGTGAGAATACGCTCTCTTCTAGAAGGTCGCCAGGTCGTAACGCTTAGGGAATATTAAAAAGATTTTTGTTTTAAAATTTCATAAAACTAGTACTATTTAATTATAGAATTTTTTGGAGCTATACCTACTAGCGGGATAGGGCCGAGATATCTGGGGTGACCTTTGTCCAGCAGTGTACTGCGATAGTGTGAAGAGAGAGAGAGAGACTGCCTACTGGCAGAAAACCAACGGATCCTACGTCAATTATCAGGTGACCTTCGTGGTTGACTTAGTTTTAAGGTGGAAGTTTGTGCCCATCATCATCACATTAGACGATGTGAATATTTCAAATACCTGACCAAGGGATAAGCAAAACTAACAATAAAAAACCGATTTACATTTTACTCTTTTCTTTCTTAAACCACCAAGTCAGGTGACTGTAACAAATACACGTATCGCTTGTGATTAAGTGATAATTGGATGGATATTTTAACACTTAATCATAATACATTATGTAAAACAACTATGCGAACGTAGACTATGACATCATGTGCACAATGTTTACCGTAACTAACATTTGGCGAATAAGTGCCAACGGAAACCGATGTCCGACTGAGTAAAGTAGAAGAATAGCAGATAGCAGACGCCGACGCAAACTTCCTAGAGTTTGTAGGTGAGCTTGTCAACAGAATTTTGTGTATGGCCAGTAAAAATTTGTTAAAGAATTCACGAAGCGTTTCTTCCTTCGACTGTAACTAAAATATTATTTGCATGTAATTCGCAGTATGAAGGTCGTTCACATAACTTTTAGATGAAAACCTATCCGTCTAGATGACGCCATAAAAAATTTAAATCCTAACCGTAGTTAAGTTGTTGAAAACACACTATGTTAATGTTGATTTATGTGAACTATTGTAAATTTAGTCCTTATATTTAAACGCTGTAAATTTCGATAATTTTCGGTTTTCTTTCGTGCTACCTAGGGATATTTTCACCCAGAAATTTTAATGTAGTTTTATGGGAAATCATAAACTTTAAGTTCAGCGTTCAAATGGCCAACGATATTCATCGTTAAGAGGTTTCAACTTGACAACGAGGTTGATGTGTACCGTGCCGTGACCCAACGTAGACAGCCTCATATCACAGGGCAATAAGTACCTAAACTCCATTGAATTTCAAAGTTTTCCGCATGCTGGTAATTGCTATATTGACGAAATACACACCACACCACTCAGTTTCAGTTTCACGTTGAACTAATTCCATCATTTCACGTTATTCTTCTAACCAATGAAAATATAAAAAGTACAATCCCAGTCCATTTAATCGACAGTTGCATTATCTATTTGCGAGTTATTTTAGATTCTGACCTACAAAGCAAGGTCGAACATAAACATGTTGAATCATACGTATTACCCCACGGAGAAGTTAATCGGAGGATGGTAATATCAAAGTTTGTTTAAAATGAAAATAAAATATGTTTCTTATGAGATCATATCTTTTAACGTTACCCCGCTTTTAACACAATGATAACGCCTGGTTTCATGTTATTTTAAACAGGTTTACATATTTATAATCTTCATCATCATCATCATCAGCTCATTAAACGTCCCCACCGAGGGGCACGAGCCTACCCATATAGGTGATTAGGCCTTAGTCGTCCACGCCCAGTGCGGGTTGGACGACTTCACACGCAACCTTCGAATCACTTCGCAGGCATGCATGAAGGTTTCCTCACGATGTTTTCCTTCACCGTAAGAGCGTCGGATAACGTACATATATTTTCGAAAATTCGAAATACATTGGTACGTGTCGGGATTTGAACCTCAGCCTCCCGGTAGGAAGGCGACAGTCCACATCACTGAGCCACCGACGCTCATAATCTTATTAAGTAGAAAATACCTACAGCTTAAATTACTAAATTACAAAATTTGTATTTACCAAAAAAACACATCAATAAAGAATATCTGCTTCCCGAGTATAGTAAATAGCATTTCAGGATATAAATTATTATATAGGTACCAACCAAAACAAAAAAATTCGGACGGATTCTCATAATTACAGAAAAAATTCTTTGAATTTTTTTGTATTTACTTTGAATGTTTCAAACTAGAAATATGTTTTCGAATTGTTCATTTAACTACGAGTAATTCCTGTTTTATTTCCATTTGATAACTTCGGTTTTTGCAACATTTTACTACGCAAGCCGTGTAAGTTCATTTCAGTTTTATTCTCGGCTGTGTTGACAGATACAAATGTCTTATTTTCCATACTAATACTGGCCGAATTTTGACACAGTTTTATTGTTAGCGAGAATTATAATAAAATTAATTGTTGTGTCATTTATGAGGATAAAGAAGCCCATCACGTTTCACTTTTTACTGTTCTCTAATTCACATGTTGCTATTCTAAATTCTTGTTAATATTTAAATTGTTTCACGTAGCGTCCACTGTGTTCAAACGTTTAATTAGCATATAATTACGTATTCATGAAAGACTGCAGTGTACAAACTGTGCTGTTTACAGGAAAACCGATCTTGTGTCGTTATCCTGAATACATCCTGTCCTTAAAGCGGGATGTGTCTGTCTAAAAATAATGGTTTGCCGCATTCCAGTGACAGGTGAGTTCTTCCTTTAATTTATTACATATACATAAAATTGGAGTATCTGTTTGTAATTTTGCAATAAAATTGATTTTCTACGTCCATATGAATATTATACGATACATATACCAAATTATTACCGGTTACCGCGGGTCGCGTGACTTCATGAAGCGATTTTAGGTTATGATTTACTGCGAGAGAATATAACCACCGCGGAGAACAGCTAGTTGGTCCTAATGTTCGGGGAAAGCTTTTATTAGCAGTGTTTTCATTTTGCTGCGTACAAGTTAGAAACTACTAACTACGTAGACAGCCAGCCTCGTGTTAATTGGCAAACTCGCTAATGGTGCTTTGTTTCTCAGCCATGTGCAACCGTCGCTAAGGAATATTTGGATAAACGAGTAAATATGAGAAAGAACTTTTATAATGATATTTATTCACGTAGACCAAAATAAGTTCGGGAGATCAGTAAATATCAATTATGGACACCGCAAGAATAATGAAATTCATTTTTTTAATAAATATATAATTTTATACAGAAGAAAGGAAGAAAAATACAAAAACAATATTTTAACAAATAAATTATAAAGCTGCTTCTCTCCTACAAAGCACATAAATATGGATTAGTAAAAGTCTACATATGACTTTTTTATTTACCATTAGTGAGAGAACAACCAGTCATAGGCACAGGCCTTCCGAGACGGCGCATATTCATAAACCAAAATGCACATTGGTGGGTACGATTACACAGTTAGTAAGCCATCAAAATTACTTACCTTTAGAAGCATGAAAGCATATCAGTAAACATTTTCGGTGACCCATTAGATAATGGTCGGTAACGTTCATTGCGATATTTATTACTTTATAGCATTTTGAAATAAGAATGAAACTGCCAATTTTAACCTCATCATATATAATTACACTCTAAACTGAATTTTAAAATTATCAAACATTTCTCTGTGTATTTAATTAGTTGTTATATTATTGGGACAAAAGGAAAAAAGATTATGTATCGATAAATTTACAAATGAATGCTCAAATTAAAAAATGCGTTTTTCTTACACCCCCAATGACTTGAGGTTCGCGAATTGACAAACTCAAATTTCGTGTTTGTCATCCTTATTCGAATAGAGCTCTCCTATACGTATACAAGGTGACTTGCCATACAAATATTTTTGTATGCATGGCCTGCATAATTATAACAAGTTTTCCCCCATGTATCTCTTCTATTAGGCTATTCGACTGTTTGCCGGGATAAACTAGTGCGTGTTGGCAATTTGCCAAAAAAAGTGTCTTAAGTCGACATGTTGCCCGAGCATGAAAGGCGTAGTTCAAAATGGTGAGCAGTTTAAGTGCAGTTTTTCCTTTTCTTCTCGGGGCCTTGTCAATCAAAAGGACCTCTAGGTTGAAAACATAATTTATCATTTAATAAAAAGTGAAAAAATTAAAGCCTACTTTTTCATACAACATCCATGGATACCTAAAATCTTAGATACACAAATGCACAATCACGAAAAACGTCAACCGAAAAATGTCTAAGCTGCGCTACAAATACTTATTGTGATATGTATAACATAAAATTATTCATTAATATTTTTAAAGCACACTACTATGTCATAATGACAAGTAAATGTGAATGTAAATTCTGCCCAAACGATGCGATTGGCAGAGATTTGCCGCGGACACGTTTTGAGAGTGATTGGGCGTCTAGTTAGTAAATTGTTTATATACAAACAAATCGACACTCTGCGTAATTTGAAATAAAGTATATACGAGTAACTACGTCATAAATATTTCGTCATTCATGAAAATAATAGTTCTTCTTTCACTTATCAAATCACTAGTGCATTTTCAAAGAAAACTGATAAGGATAGACGCTATCTCTTAGTCGTTATCAAACTGCCAAGCCAACAAATCTAACAGCTGTTCGTATTTAATAGGTAACATACATTATTAGTAGTTTCTTTTAAATTATAGTTTTTAAACTACATTCTTTTAACGCTCACAATGGGGAGATCTATGTCTAGCTGTGGACTATGATAGGTTGAAGAGAAAGATAGCCTCTAAATATTCAAATATATTATGCATCCAAGGAAAGCTTTTTCAGTACTTCTTAACATAACTATTTTCACTAATCCGTACCTAAGACGCTCAACATCCTCAGTCGCGCCTCATGTTAATCCGGTATTTTGGCTTAGCGAACAGAGGAAAAGTATTTTTTATTAAATGCATATACGTTATTGGTAATTGTACCAGCAATCGGGTGAAATGAAAGAGGCAATTGCCTAGTTAACATAGGTTAAAGCGCATTACAGATAACCGTGCTTAATTAGTGGGCAGTACAGACGCGTTAATAGTGAAGCGATGATGTGTAGTGCATTGCAATTTTTGGTGGTTCTTTTAAGCAATGAGTTTTATTTGTTTAAGTACAGGCTGCCACCCATAAACTGCACGGATATTAACTTCGATAAAGTCTTAGACAATTACTTACTAGACGCACAATATCACTAAGTGTCCGCGGCAAGTCAGCCAATCGCATCCGCAATTTTCATTCATAATCACGTCAATTCATTTATGTACAAATAAACGCTAAAAAAGCGGGGTGCGTGGCCTTGTGAGAAGCATGTAGTTGCGTCGAGTATTGGACTGGGAGAGTTCCAACTTGGATTTGTTTGGTTGATGCTTTGGAATAATTAATTAATTAATTATACTTGGAACTTCCAATTACAATCGCCAGAGCACCCAAAATCCTAAATTCAATTCACCACTGGCAGCCCTACGTACTTTTTTCATGAACAAATATTCGGCTAAAAACTAATTTGACCTTTACAGTCCGCGCTCCTACTCGGCCACACTAATTGGTGTACATTAGTTTAATCGTTGTTGCAACGAAACATCAGTTTGGAATTCTCAGTGGATGCTGTGGTCAGTGAAGTTATGGAGGCCACATCTATAAATATTTTAGCTTTTTCAATAGGATTGACAAAGTGACGTTAATGAATAAAAAATATATTACCTATGATTAAAAGGCAGCCATTGTACGAGGTATCTGATTAAATCTATTTAAAAATATTTTCATACAATAGAGGAAATCATTCAGTAAATTTCAAAGAATGACCAATTTCATAATATGAACTCGAATTAAATAAAAATGCAATAATCTTAAGTTAAATTAAGTACTAACTAAAACTAGAAAGATGCCTCATAGTTAAGGCACGTTTAGTCTTTACTAAGTTCCGTCGGCGCGTGACATTCTTGAAGTGATGTCAGTTAACTTCTGAAACGACATAAGAGCAGTGGCGTGCACTCCATATATGCAAATAAGCAGTGCATACTCTGTGCGTCCAGACAACCCGGAAAATCGCCTAGATATTAAATGATTCCAACTTATTCCTCTACAGATTTGAAACCATAGGCAATCGGCTGTCATCAACAGCACTCAATTTAACAAAAATGTAAATTATTTATTGTTTTTGCTAATAGTGTCATTCACTTTGCATAGCCTACTCATAATTTCTGTGCACGCCACTGCATATGAGCTTGCTGGACGGATTATGGCGGAATGTTACGAAATGCAAGTACAACATATAAGTTTCCAAAATCGACTGGGAACGTGGGAGTGGGAGCTCTATACTCCCACTCCCACGTTCCCGAGTTCACAGATACTTGCGAACCGCCGTGGAATTTGAAAGACAAATTAGACCAGATCCAAATTTAAACTAAGTTTTTTTGACAAATAATCAACAACCAACAAAAAACACAATATTTATTTTTATCATCACAATGATTGCTTTCAATTTGAAAATCAGTTTACTTCGAATGCTAAAATAACTCATATTAAGCATCATAAGTTACACGCGTCCACATTGCTATGTATTTTTTAAAATATTTATGTAAAATATTATTTCTACGTCCCAGTATCAGGACTTATCTGAAACCATCCACCTCACAATCTTCAGTAATATTAGCTATGGCACCGTCGCCCGAACCTACTCGTTTAGATTAAAAACTGATGAAAAAGTTATCCTAAAACGTATACTATCGGTCGTCGAACAACAACGCTACCATATTTCTAAGTACATTATATATTATTATGAGAAGCACTATAATTTTGTACACGAGTCATAATTGTTTATGCGTAAAAGCATATCCATCCGTTATCCTGTAAAGTTTGAACTACTCCTGTTGCTGTAAATGGTTTATTATCCTTATCCCCAGCGACCACTCGCTCACGTTTGTCCGTATGTTAGTCGCAACACAGATCGTTAGTAGGCGTTTATGTTACTCGTATATTTAACCTGCGCCCGATTCCGCCAATTTTAAAATGCGTTACATATAGTTAATAAATGTGAGTGTCGGTGGCTCAATGGTGTGGACAGTTGCCCTCCTATCGGGAAGACTGAGGTTCAAATCCGCCACGTACCAATGTGTTTTCAAAATTTCGTATTATATATATATACATATATGTACGTTGTCCCACGCTCTTACGGTGAAGGTAAACATCGCGAAGAAACCTGTTAAAGTTTGTGCGTGAAGCCAATCGGCACTGGGCCCGCGTGGACTATTAAGGCCTGCACACCCTAGGGAAGGTTCGTGCCCGTCGGTGAAGATGTGTAGTGAGCTGATGATGATGAAACATAATCCAAAATCACAAAGTCACGTTAAGATTCGGGGCTCACGGCTGCCGCGCGGTTTAACATAACTTTATTTTGCTGAATAAATAGGTTTTTCGAAAATAAAAGTAACCTGTGTTTTTCCTGATTACATCAGTTGCTTGCTTGCCAAAAAAGTCTCGTCTAAATCTATCCAGCCATTTCAAAGATTTTCCGAAAAAAAAAACAGACAGACAGAAAGACAAACATTTTAAAAAATTATATTTTGGTGTACGTACATGCATATGCATGAAATAAAAACGGTTACTTGAATATTACAAAAAGAAACTACAATTTTATTTATATGTATAGATTTTATTGATTACACGATCATAATACACAATAAATTTTACCATACAATTGCAATTTTAAGCCTTTTACATTATATATTATAATTTTACCGGCATACCAACTTCAGAGTTGTATTGTAATGTGATGGATGAGGCTGAAAGGGCAGAAAATTGTAGCAGAAAAATGCGATGGCCAGGGATGAAAAAGACTTGGTCCAAAAAGGATGATGTTCTTTGACAGCAATGTGCAAATTTGAACATATTCTATAGAATACAGAAATTTTTTGAGACCAAGTCTTTTTGCTCCAGTGGCTATCGCGTTTTTCTGTTACAATTTTTCTGCCAGTTTCAGCTTCATTGTATTATGTCCTAATGGTGTCGTAATTGGTGGAATTGAAGAGGTGACTCCCAAAATGCTTTTGCAGCTTGTGCGATGTTGGAAAACACCAGCGTGTCACTCACTTCGCCAATGCACCAGTATTTTGTGGGTCAGGTGTTTAATGTACACCGTAGATGAGCTTAACTCACCACAGGTGACCGCTGACGCGGTTACATCACCATTTTTAAATTTTATATCAAAATATGGCATGAACCGTCCATCCCATTGCGAGAGAATGGAAGCACGTCTTAATACAATGGATCAAATTTGTATTCAATGTAAATTTTTGTTTTCCGTGCCTTAGCTTCGTACGTGACGAGACTATGTATAAAAATAGTGTCTACATCTGCATAAATTAAGTGTTTATTAATTAGATATGTTAAAATGTTATGTTAAAATAAAAATTGCTTCAAGAATGAGTTGTAAGTACAGTGTAATATTAACGGTAGGCATATCCTACCGTAACTTAACTTGCCCTTCAAAATCTTTCATTTCGAAAAATCGGGTGATTCAGTGTGCAGCCAACCAATCTGGGAAAACTCAATTGACGTTTCCCCTCGGGATTTGAACCAACAACCTCGGGACACGCATCGATCTTTAGCCGAACACTGAAATCACTAGATCATGAAGGTACTGGTGAATATACCGCGGAGTAATAAAGATCGACTTATGATTATGACGAATTAAGATCCACGATTTCCTGACCGTCATCCGCGTTGTGATTTGCACTGCTGTTGGTCGCAGATGGGCTTTTCAGCTTCACCGGGCAATTGGCGAGCGCAGATGGCTCTTAGCCTTAAAACGTTGGTGGGTAAACGAGGGAGCGGGGAACCAAAATTAATAGAGCAATTTACCGAATTTGCTCTATTTCTAATCACCGGATTAGAATGGCCCAGCAGGAATATTTAAGGAAATTGGACGATGAACTCCCCACCGCGGCCCTTAACCCCAACATCAGGCCGATTCCAACTTGAATCGAAACACAAAAAAGAGGTAAACAATCGTCGCCGGATTTTCGCTTCAGCCAATTTGCATCGCATTGGCTTCTCAGTATTAAAACTTAAAACACAAGTGACCAACCTTAAAACGTTTTACAAAAATAGCGGTTGATTTTCGAGCAAAAAAAAGACATAGGTATTTGTTTAATATATTCTAAAGGTACGCGCTAATACCGGCAAATAGTAACGACATTGTTTGGCTGATAAACACAAATAAAAATGTTGATACTACATTTATCTTGTGACTTGGTATAATGCATTATGTTCACGATAAAAAAATCTACGCTCTCGGCCCCTAATCGTCAATTTATCATGATTACAATAACCAAAACAACACTAATACATTACGAAACAATCACTTAAAAACTCTGGAACAAGTTGGTAACAAAGTTGACTTTGTGAAAAGTTTTAAAAGTTTACAAAACTGATATAGTACGGTCTAGTCGGTCGTGCCGACTGGCTAACTGACTCCTCCGTATAGTAACAGTTACGATAGCAATAAACTCGGAACCTCTTAACATTGCTAGGATATTTTTAGTTGTGGCGTAAGCAAATCCAAACGGAGAACGTAAACGCACGGAGTAGTAGGCACAACGCGCAGCGGGCAGTTGGCACAACTCGGCCGTTGAGTTTGAAAACGAGTCCAAAATTCGAAACCAACGAACCCAAGAACGTCGAGAGTTTAAGATTGAAAATCGACCGAGAGGGCTCACGCAAGCGCGTCGCCACCCAACAGTGAGAGACACGAAATTGTTCAACAATACTTATGCGCTCAGCTCGTTCACTTGCATACCGGAGAGGGACCGTCATCGCTCAGCATGAGTCACTTACCTGTTGCCAGTAGTCTTCCAGGGACAGCTTCCACTCGAAATATCCAGTGTCAGTCACAACTTGCAACTCGCGGAATAGGTTACCGCTCGGCAGTACATCCATTGCGCTTACATGTGATGCCGATCCGATTTGTTTATCACAACGCGCGTATTACAACCGCGAGAGCACGCGTACGACTAACTTCGCCGCGGCGCGTCCCTCGCTGGATTCCCTTCCCTCCCCCCGCTAGTATCCTCGCGCATAGAATAACGTAGAAAAGAGATGCGACATATAGCTTTCCCTTTTTTGTCCTTTTATCCTGATGTGGGTCCGGAAGATCAGGGATTTGTAATGTAGTAAGAATCCCGTAAGATTTATAGTAATCATTTGTCACTGTCAAATTGCATGTGACAGTCAACGTCAGAGCAGTGTAACAGTATCCCCTGCCTATAAGGGCGCCGAATTTATAGGTACCTTTATCCCTAAATATCCTACTGACCTCAGAAGGTTGGAATTGGTTCACGTTTTGCTATTGTAATCGATAAGTCAGAAATTGGTTATTAGGTCAAATTAAGTGTTCCATTCAACAAACTAAATCACTTGAAAATGGTATTACAAAGTTTTGTTTGTCAAAAGAACGATATTTTATTTTACTGCTGTAATTTAAGCAATGCAAGAGTTGAAAAACAAGTTGTCGAAACACCCTAAATGCTGTAATAAGTTCATACGTAAACTGAAAGTCTAATAAATAAGACAATAGTATCGCGTTTTACTTTTGTTGCATTTTTTTGTTGTGTATTCGTAGCTTACGTATCGAAACTTTGAGTTGGAATTTTAAAAATTCCTCAGTGCAAAATGCATTTTCGGTCCTAAAGATCCAAAAGTATAAAGTAGAACAAATTTATTTTTCATATGAGATAGATGGTAAAAAATATCAATTATCAGAACAATCATTTAAATATATGTAATATATCAATAATTAGGTGTTTGTTATGGTATCTATCTGTTTAGAACAAATACAACTACTATGTTTTATTTTATAGCGTATTTAATTATAAATTATATTTTGCTTTAGTTAAACAAATGAAGTTCGTTAAAATTTTGTACCCGTGATAAAAATTACAAATAGGTACTGTTTGATTTTAATTCATGAGCATAATCAAATAATATTTTATTTCAGATCATCATCATTATTTTTAATTAATATAAAAAAATGTTATCTGTTTTAGCCTTAATTTAAAAAGCAAATTTAAATTTGACTTGAACTTTTTTAAAGATTCCTACGTAAATGTATGATTTCAAAGAGCTATGTCCAGCTGTTGACTGGGGTATGTTGAACTCTGCGACGGTTTTCTTATTATTGATTAGGTATTTTAAAGATTTGACTACTTACGATATCCAATTGCAAATTTTAGATTAAATTTTGATATCGTTTCATAGAGAATATTTTCGAAATTATAAAATCGATAAAGCAGCAATTCAGACTCGGACTTCCAGAATATTATAATTATAATACGCATCATATTAATTGTTATTTAGTCTTCTAAATATGTAATACTAGACCCAATGAAATAAAATAAAGGCTCTTTTAAACTCATAAACTCTTTCACTCCTGGCTTTATTTGTTGAAAGTCTTGTATCAACTTATCTGAAATCAAACAAGAATTCAAAGTGCTCTTTTCCGCTATCAAGAAAGTTTTTTTAATAGCCATTCCAATATTAATTCTGTTCTATTTGGAATCTTATTCGAACCTCCGTTATGATTTCAAGATGTATTACTACTGATTAATAAACTTTTGATTTTGTTTTGTACCTTTGTAGATACTTTTTTCAGTAAACGAGGTACCTAAAGGCTGAACTTCAGTTTATTCAATAACAATGCACTATATCCTACTCACAGTGGATATCGTCTGTTAAAATAAAAACCTAAAGTTAGAAAAATAATTGATCACCTTCATCAGTGTATTTCTTTATTTTGCCATAACAATAAATCTTTTCTTATTGTTTCTTTATAAATTAACGATATTTTATTTTGTGATGCTTTAGTGTATATGCTTCGATCATTTAAACTATATGATCGAAGTGTATATTATTATGACATGATTAAATTTAAGTCATTCATTATTAATGAGTTCTTCTTTATTTACTCATACTTCTCATGTCTATGGCTTAATAAACGACATGTTGTGACACGACCAACGTTCTTGGGCTACTTCATTCGTATCCAGAGGTCCCGATTGGAAACCGCATGAAGATTAAAATAAACTGTTCAGACGTATAATACTACTGGAATATAAGCACAAAACATAGCAGCTTAACCAAAAAGCTATGTGTTAGAAAGCGGGAATGGAATTTACAAAGTTGTTACTGAAGGACCACTTCAGTAAAAAAATATGTTTTATGTGTGTCAGTCTTTCTTAAAGTGATCCCAAACAACATTACAACATCGGTCTATGAAGTCTTCACAGGCTTTCCCTACAGATGAGCTATAGCGAGATTCATCCGTTACCCACTACGTGGGCTCAATACACTTTGGTGAATGTGACCTTTTAAAGTTGCCTCCGAGGCACAAATTCATCATTATTTTTAGAAAATATGATGTTTCAGCCAGCAAAGTACTAACCAAATTAGTAAAATGGAATAAAGTGACGTCCACTATGCGGTTACCTGGAGGTTTATAACCAACGAACCTCGAATCCCGCAGCGATCTAAACTGCGCAACGATACTATCCTTGGATTCGAAATTGGTTGTTTACTTGAACATAATTTCAAACTACTTTATAAACAGGGGAGTGATAAGTACGATACAAATATAAGTATTAAATTGAATACTTAGTAGTTCTCCTTCGATAATCAAAAAAAGTTCATACGTAAATGAAAAAACATCGTTGTATTTTTAATGCAAACTATAAGAAATTAGTAACATAATATTTTTGGACAGTATTATGTTTTTACTAAATACAAATAAGGTGCAGTAACCTCTGCGCCGCCATTACTCTGTGCCACTACGGCTACGCAGCGGGAAGGTATGCACCGTGCGCCGGCGCACCGTTACTCGCGCACTCGTCCGTGGTCGCCCATTCATGCCGGCCATACAGTGAGCCCTTTATAAACCATCGTTTACAATGGTTACGGATTTAGCATGTACTCCCAGCAAGATGCTAAGTGTAAAACTTATATTATTTTACGTAACACTTGTATTAAAATTACCCTTATGTTAGAGTTATATTAACACATATTATTTTAGAAAAATATTACAATGAGCTAATCTTTCTTTCATTTACTGTGCTTTAAATATCAACCGTGAAATAAAATAGAAAACAACTTAATAACTACTATATGTAACCGGTTGCACGGATTGTAAACTTAGCGTGACAAACTTCTATTGTTACCAAAACAGAAACAAATAAAATGCCATCCCATTGACGTTTTTAATGGAGGCGGGAACACCGCGCTGACTGA
>PQWD01008572.1:18540-28886 GCA_019425675.1 Leucinodes orbonalis
GTTTAACGGCGACTCGTCCGTGTTGCGGTTTGTGATCGCGAGTGAACATCGCTTGTTTACTAAAATGTATATGTAATATAACTTATATGTTGACGAAAAATATACAGCTTAAAAAACTTTGAGAAAGATATGTACGTCAAAATTGCTGTGTGTGGTAATTACACTTTTTAGTGTGAATAGTGTGAAATTATGATTGTGTGAATACGGGTCTAATTATAACTGACATATTTTTCTATTAAAATGATTATTACTCGTATTCAATTCTCTCCTGTTGATTTTACTAATAAGGTAATTAAGAATTCAATTTAGTAATTTATTTATAACACGATATGTTATTTTACTCCAATGAGTACTTACAACACTTACATAACAACCACACATCATTTTATTATAAATTATAATGTTCGTTTATCAGTTATTTACACAGATTTCCCAATACAGGAGATGGGGCAAGCCGCGTTTTTAAGTGCGACAAATGTAAGCTCAACGAGCATACACTGGCTGCAAGTTTACGCTCTGTGAGACGAGTCAAGACGCACGAATATTAGAAGAAATTACCGTTTTTTCCCAAAATGCCATCCTGTGCAATTGTTACATGCCATCATCGCAATGAATCAGTAAATTTACCAAGAAATAAAATAACTTTTCACAGGTAAGAATCGAAAAGAAATTGCGACACTGGGACTGCCTATAAACTTGGCGGCTTGTCCAGTCTAATTGTATATTCGGATGTCTGTGGTTATTTAGTATCCATATAGGTAAATGCTTAGTTTGGGGTTGGTCGGCGCTGTGTGTTTGTCAGTGGATATTATAAAATATGTATTTTAACAACAACCCCTTAAACCTCCCTTTATTCTTTACACATTATGTGAGCCAAGAGGAACACTCAAGACAAAAGCAGTGTTTGCTGAATCTGATTATGATTGCAAGCGTTGAGATCAGGCTTTGCTTAGACGCTCAAATCGTTGGATAGGACAAACAAAATTACCATGCACCATTATTATTTTGTGAAACCTGTCGACTCTTAAGAATTTGAAGTATTTAAGTTTGAAAGTGTTCAAATGGAAATCGGAATAAGAATATAATTTTTCCAAGAATCTCCGGATCTCCTTTTTTTGTGAAAATCTTAATACGGTTCGGAGAATACATATACCTACAAAGTTTCAACAGTATACTTATCATTAATTCGTGGTAAACAGGGACGGACAGATAGAGATGACAAATCGAAAAGGACTCTATTTTTCATCATCATTATTCGGCTGCGGAACCCTTAAACTATACAAAGATAAAAAAGTTTTCAAATTCTATGCTTCGACCGGTTACCATTTAAAAATTGTTTACTATTCTCGGATAGGATACTAGATGCAAGATCTCCACAGGATATTGTTAGCATTTCAAAAGAACTGCCGCCTTGAAGATAAAATCCTGGCTGTAGTAGGAAATTACTCGACACGATATCAACTTGAAGGTGTTCGAAGGAAATGAACTTTGCCCGTGAAACGTCTGGAAATGACGCTAACATTTTATTTCTCCCAGGACTTCAGGCGTTGCTTCTATTTGACGTTGCTATTTTAACACTAGACTGAGAGAGTTACACAACCGGCTGTATTATGTTACTATGAGTTCAATAATTGTTTATTTTAATGAAATTAGTACAATGAAATATATTTTCAATATTATGAAAATTTTTCATAAATATATCTTTACAACTCGAGTCATCCCCATCTAATAGGTTCCAAGAATCAAAATGCGAAAGTAAATCATTTTGCTGATAAATGAAAAAAAAACTACTATAACCGATTTCGGGTGCTCAATCAATGTGTATGGTTTTTTGAAAGATTTTAAATAACTTTAAAAGAATATAATACATATTTTAATGTTACCATCGATTCATTACATGTCCCCACTGTGGGGCACAAGCCAACCCGTATAGGGTGTAAAGCCTTAGTGGTCCACGCGGGCCCAGTGCGGATTGGCCAACTTCATGCACAATCTTTGAATTTCTTTGTAGGCGTGCACAGGTAGGTGCAAGTGTTACCGATGCACAGCAATGTTTACAACACCGTAGGACACAGAGTTATGCGTTGCCTGCTCTTATTATAAGAAATCTGATTTTTTGGGACGCCTGGTCTGGTGCTTTATCGCACAAAACATATTAATTAAACTGTTATTTTTTTACATTTATTAATCTTTGAATCCAAAATATGTGTATTATTTTCACGTTGATACAAACAGATCACTAAATAACGGTCTTCTGTTTTCCCGGTAGTTGTCTAAATACTTAAACGATGATACTATTACAGAATAATTTAAAAAGTAGGTACTTACTTACAATAGATGTTCAATGCTACAGCTGAATTTCTAATATTGTCTAAAAACGCCAATACAAACTGTTTATTTGTAAACAAGCAAGTCAAAACCAATTGGAATACCCAGGGTGGCAAAATAGCGGGGCTTTATGCCAGTTTTAACACATTGCCATTACAAAATACATCAAAGGATTGTTGACACCGCATTCTGCACCCGCCCAATCCTATTAAAATCGTTCGCATCGTATATTTTTCCAGCGCCGATATTTTGCATTCCAACCTTACACAAAGAGTTTTTGACAAAAAATTCGATCTTTTTGCGGATTCAGATATAAATCCGTTGATACCATGATTTTATGTTTTCTTGTAGTACATTTTAAGCGAAGAGTATCATTATTGAATTTATTTTGCAATTATTTTTAGCAAGGACAAAGTAAACCTTCCTTTTCATAAAATATCCAATTTCATGCGTCTACATTTTATATATTCGGAGTATATTCGGAACCCATACCAAAAAAATATATATAATGTAGATAGCCAATAGAAAAAAAATCAAATAGATGTGAGCGGCACCAATGGTTGCAAAAGATGCATGAAACATAGAGACCGTTAACACAAAAAGATAGTCAAACCATAGATGAAGTAGCGGCCATTATCTACAAGAAGTCACGTAATTTTATTATGAACTAGAACAGATTAAACCTATAAAGGTAAACTTTAGAAAATTATCAGGAGCGTGTCAAACAATGGGAAAGATAATAAAACTGCGTCGGAACTTTTGTCCCCTCATAAAGTAGCATAGTCAATGCAGTAAATGATCACTTCATAGGTGTGGAAATTGAGTTGGCAGAGAAAATAGATAACCACGACTACTTAGAACGATAATACTCAATTCCGCATCTCCCTTAAACAGTACTTAACTTATATAGCCTTATTAATAAGATAAAAAACTGTCACGTTCACAACACATATGGCATTTCCGGTATTTTTGTTAAAATAGGACATTGATTCCTCTCCTTACATACGTGTGAAACTTGGCAATTTCTCAAATGAAACCTATACATAAAACTGGCGCAATTGACTGTTCAACCAACTACAGACCCATATCAATCTTACTGCCACTGGCCAAGTTCTGAAGCGAATCATGTACAATAGGTTGACTGGGTTTTTATTTGGTATCTGGCCGGTGCTTTGAATTAGTTAGAGAATATAGGTGTAAAAGGTTTACCGCTGGCTATGTCCCAAAATTATTCAAATTTATGTTCCTGACAAGACTATAAAACCTAAGATTTCTTCATTTTAAACTTTCGGTGCCCATGTTTCGAGTATTTGAGCTGTGCTCTGAGAGGTTGCCACTACCAAAGCTTACCACAACTTACAAACAACTAATTGTTGCAGTGTTTTAAGACAGGAGCAGTTGAGACTTAAAACAAACAACAGTATCAAGAACCTTTAAAATGTCGTCACCAGTCATCACACTTGCTACAACTTATAAATATCCCTTTGTCTTAGGTTTACTCAGAGTTAAACTAGTTTTTCTAGATATTTTCAAATCACTGTTGTACATAAAAATAATAACGTTCGAGTTAAACATAACAGAAGATCAAGTTATTTTTTGTGCACGAATGCGATGAGTTGAAATAGGTAGATTTATGTTAATTTCATTAAGAAAGTTGGCCTGAGAAAACTCTCTAACGTTTATGTGTGGGATCGTTGCGCTGAAATACCGATCGATCAACAAATCGAGCGCTGCAAGTGGAACTGGATCGGGCACACGCTCCGAAGGAATTTTCATCACCTTTCGAAGCAATCACTCGACTGGATTCCTCAAGGAAAGTGAAAACGTGGCCGCCCTTAACAATTCTGGCGGCGGACGATCATCGAAGAGGCAGCGGAGGTTGGCACGACGTGGACTGAAAAAGCATGAAGCTCCAGACCGGACAGAATGGCGGAGCACTGTGGATGCCCTCTGTCTCATGCAGGGGAAATAGAAATATAAGTCAAGTCAAGTAAGAAGGTTATATTTTAACTGCCTCTTGCCCACGGCGTCGCACGCGTTAACAGTATTATTTTTATACCCTACTTTATCCACTTAGGGGTGGAGTTAATCAAAATCTTTTCTTAAGAGATGCCTACGTCATAATAGCTTTATGTATGCAAAGTTTCAGCCGGTTTAAAATTGACAATGTTTCATACAAACTTTCATCCCCTATTCTACCATCCTTTCTTAACGGATGCCTACCAGAGTCAGTGCTTTCTGTAGATGTACTGAGCACGCTGTGAGGTCTCCACCAACCTATAAGATTCCACAGAAGGACACTGGCCTTTCTAAACAGCACGACAGTGAGATTGGGTAATATTCTAAAGAAGTAGCTGGGACCAATAGTTTAACCCTTTGACCGCAAATGACGTCTTAAAGCGTCAGACACAAAATATGTTCTATTGTGTCTTGATTCCCGGCGTTTAATGGGTTAACGTGTCTTCAAAGCACTATCTATCTATCTATTCAATCTATCGCAGTCCACTGCTGGACATAGGTCTCCCCCATTTTGCGCCAGATATCCCGGTCCTCCGCTTTTCTCATACAGCCTCCACCAGGGGCCTTTCGCAAGTCGTCGGTCCATGGGCCGGAGGGCGTCCTACGCTACGCTTGCCGAGACGCGGTCTCCACTCTAGAACTCGTCTGCTCCAACGGCCATCGGTTCTGCGACATACGTGACCAGCCCACTGCCACTTCAACTTGCTGATCCGGCGGGCTATGTCGGTAACTTTAGTTCTCTTACGGATTAAATCATTTCTGATCTTATCCCTAAGAGAGACTCTGACATAGTTCGCTCCATTGCGCGGTTTGTGACTTTGAACTTGTGAACCAATCCCGCAGTCAGTGCCCATGACACGTTAAGATAATATTTTGCGGTCACCCATCCGATCATCATCATTTCAAACAACTTATTACAGTTGTTTCGCAACGAACGCAATTCAATTCTATTCTTTAAATTTTTAGCTATCGATACTTTTAACCTGTCTACTGAAGAATATTTTATTGTAATTTTCAGAACAATACCGTCAGCTAAAGCCAACCGGCAATCCCATGCGATGCTTTATTATTAAAATAATGTCAAACTGTATCAAATTTATATGAAGATCTCTCGCTCTTAACCTGATTTTTGAGATTTGGTATGGTGGCCTGGAGATGAACATAGCTAGTAATACACCACGATAAATTATTTACTTGAAAATTAGGAACGAGATTTTGATCCTTTCATCCACTGCTAGATAAAAGACATTCTGTTTGTTTATCTTTATTACCAAAGGTCAACCGCTGCCTAAAACAACCAGAGTCCACAGACTAAAAGGGGATGTAGGTACGTCATTAGGCATGCAAATGGATTTATTTCCGTGGTTCGGACCTAGTTCGTTCCGAACTGAAATGGGTCAAACTTACCACTGCTTTTTGGCGGCGTTGTTCTGTGACTAAATATTAGATTGCTGTCAATTACGTTCACTTATAAATTTTACATAAATCCATTCTGGCTATGCTTTGAGTGGTGTGAATAGTTTCAAAATTCAGTGAGTTTACGGGCGTTAGTTGTTAACTGTCGACTCTCTTTCACCAGAGGGGTACTTACAAAGTAACACCTATTAAATACGCTTCTAATATACGTAAGTCAATAATGGGTAGACGCACGATTTAGAAAAGCACACAAAGAAAATACAAACAGTAAATTTATTGAAAATGTAGTTCGTTGAACTAAATTATAGAAAATGTGAAATCTTACTTCTCTTCAACCTATTGCAGTCCACTGCTGGACATAGGTCTCCCCAATTTTGCGCCAGACATCCCGGTCCTCCTCCTTTCTCATCCATCCAGCTTCCACCAGCGACCTTTCGCAAGTCGTCGGTCTTACGCTACGCTTGCCAAGACGCGGTCTCCACTCCAGAACTCGTCTGCTCCAACGGCCATCGGTTCTGCGCCATACGTGACCAGCCCACTGCCACTTCAACTTGCCGATCCGGCGGGCCATGTCGGTAACTTTAGTTCTCTTACGAATTAAATCATTTCTAATCTTATCCCTAAGAGAGACTCCAAGCATAGTTCGTCCATTGCGCGTTGAGTGACTTTAAACTTGTGAATCAATCCCGCAGTCAGTGTCCATGTCTCAGCTGCGTATGTTGGTACGGGTAGGACGCATTGCTCAAAGACTTTCGTCTTTAAGCATTGCGGAATAGTTGACGTTAGGACATGACGTAGCTTACCAAATGCCGCCCAGCCCAACTGAATCCTCCTACTAGCCTCCATCTCGACGTTATGCCGGCCAAGTTGGATGGTTTGGCCCAGGTAGATATACTCCTGCACAATCTCGAGACGGACGCCATCGACGCATATCGGTTGTGGCATGACACGACTGTTGAACATGACTTTCGTCTTGTCCAAATTCATGCCAAGCCCAACTCGTCGGGAAGATTCATTAAGGCTGTTCAGAAATCTTACTTACAAAAAAGAAATAGAAACTCAATATGTATAGATTTTTTTTTGTCTGCGTGTTTAAGATAAAACTTTAACAAGTGAATTTTGATTTTTTAACGTCGGTGACTCAGTGGTGTGGATTGTCGCCTTCCTACCGGGAGGGCTGGGGTTCAAATCCCGACACGTACCAATGTTTTTTCGAATTTTTGAAAATATATGTACGTTATCCGACGCTCTACGGTGAAGGAAAACATCGTGAGGAAACCTTCATGCACGCCTGCGAAGAGATTCGAAGGTTGTGTGTGAAGTCGTCCAATCCGTACTGGGCCCGCGTGGACGACTTAGGCCTTTTCACCCAATACGGGTAGGCTCGTGCCCCCGGTGGGGACGTTTATGAGCTGATGATGATCAAGTGAATTTTGCAAGTCTTTAGAAAAAAATGCAGTGCGCTTATGCATTTCTGCGAAGGCATACGTATCGATATCAAATTATTACGATGTTAGTTTTTATAGTTTTAGTACATATGATAGTACCTACTTACCGACATCATTTCGATTGATCGAATAATTACTTTGAAGCGATTGAATAAGTAATAATTATTTATTAAATTGTTTTGCGTTAAATATTCAGTCCAGTAAATAATTGAACACACTTTAATCTTAGTAATTCTTTTAATAAAAAGACAATACATTTTGACGTAAATTGTGTGAGCTTTTACTTATATATCTAATCTATTCTGCACTGCTGTCAATTTGCTCTTGAAAATACGAAGGAGTACACTTTGCTGGCAGATAACATTATAAACAACCTCATTAAAAAATAAAAACCAAAGAATGAAAAACTTTCACATACGTAGTTAAATAGATTATTCATGTTTTCTAAGAACCTGAAATAATATTTAAATATTTGTTTATTTTATTCCAACGTTTTAGCGTTTTTGATGTTAAGTAGTCTTGCGCCCTACACTTCTGAGTGTTTTCGATTTAATAATATATCATGTACAACCTCTTTTTAAACGAGACTTCGTGTAGGAGGTTTTAAGAAATGTTACATACAATACGTTGTACTCGGCAAAACGTGAAGAGATTTTTTCTCAGTAGAACCGGTCGATGCGGCCTTGGTTTTTATCAAAATAACGAATTACAAGTTTAAAATAACTGTTCAGTGTCACGAGTAACTGGGCTTTTAGTTCACATACTAAATAAGTAATATAGGCAATAATAGGCTTTGTTTGCTCGTGTGTCTGTAAAGAAAATCAGTGTATTGCAAATGTGTCCTTTATTCTTTTACTTTACCAATACAAATATATTGAACACAACGACTGTCGTCAATAAGAAGACCGACACCGCTGGTCCAATGCAATACCTGGTCACCAAACCACATTTCCCTTGGATCGAACGGATGGATACAGTAACAATAATCTTAGATCTCAAAATTAAGGTTTTTTTTGAACTGACTACTGCTGTTGGCCGCAAATGGCCTTTACAGCTTCTCCGGGCAATTGAGTTTCAATTAATATGGAAGCCTTGCATTTTTTTATGTACTGAGATGAAGTTTCTGAAAGAGACGTACAGGAACACAACTCTTTGTACTTTTTGTTGATGTTGCCCGAAGTAAGACTTTCGCATGGTTACTCGTAAAAAAAAAGAAAGTTGAGGTATCGATATAGAAACGGAAAAGTTCAGCAGAAAACTGCAAGCGGAAGAAGAGACTATCTTTTACTGCTATTAAAACCAATCATGGTTTTTGCTGTTGTGTGCTTTCTGTTAGAGGTTTTATTTGTGCTGAATTGAGTTTTAATTGCTAAATCAATGTGATCTACTTTTTCTATTATAAAATAAGCCGTCTGCACGTTTGCCAGCTATCACATAAAAAAAGAGTATGCGAATTTGAAATAATTATATACTAGATTTGGTAGACCTCTTGTTTCAATTAAAAAACTTAAGAAATAGCCGATAAAATAAGCTGCTAATGGTCGACAAACCATTAGGCGTTCTTTGCATTCACTCAAATGAAATCAAATAACTTTATTCAATAAACCAAACATCTTTGAAACTGAGAGGTGTTCAATAGCGGCGTAATTACGGGAAAAAATAATGCTATCAAGTTTCCCTTTAAAGGGAACTGGAAAAGTTATGAGGAAGCTTTCAAAGGAAATTGTGGTGCAAAAGGAGAAATTGTGATTCGCCTTTTAAACGTTTACTTGGGCTACTTCAATCGTTTATTGACTACTATGGATGTATTTTAAATGCTTGTGCACAGTTTGTTACACCAGAAAGGGTCAATCGCTGAAGGTAATCGATACAACTTTACTAACTCTAAATACTTATAGTCAAGTGGTTTAGTGGTTTAGTAGTAGTACCGGATACTTTCCGGTATCAACTTCAATGCCCTCTTATAAAATTTGCAAGTCAGTAACCGGCTGAGCACTTTTACCATTAGAGCAAATCCAACAAAGTTATCAGTATAATTTCAATATAAAGCTAATAAAATCACTAGTAAATTTTTCTGTAGCTTATTATTATAGTTTATTCCTATCTTTCATTAGCAGTTTAATATAAAACCACAGACTTTTTGACTTCTGCATAAGAGCAAAATTCTAGAGAAAGTTCCTGTTCTTTGTGCACATCATTTTTAACCCCCGACGCAAAAAGAGGGGTGTTATAAGTTTGACGTGTCTGTCTGTCTGTCTGTGGCATCATAACTCCCGAACGCATGCAATGATTTCAATTTAGTTTTTTTTGTATTAAAGGTGACTTATGTGCGATTGTTCTTAGACATGTTTGATGAAAATCGGTTGAGCCGTTTAAAAGTTGTGAGGAGTGAAAGTGGGGAGAGTAACCGAATGACTGCAAATATACTTGGAATCAGTAACAATGTGACCTTTAGCCTATTTAAAGAAAGAAAAACTAGTAATTAAAAAGTAAAAAATAGCGAACGAGCTTGACCTTAAATGTAATCTATACCCTTGCAAGAATCTAAATTGTAGTAAGTAAATTATAATATACTAAAATCTAACTTAACCTAACCTACCTAAAAAAGTATGAAATAAATTTAAATAAAATTTAAAAACCCTCGACACAAGAACTTAATTAAGTTCCTTTAAAAGTAAAAAATTATAATAAAAACTTAATGTTAAAGTACACTAAGAATCTATTTAATAATTCTAAAAAAAAAACGTCGCGTTGGCTTACGTTTGGCTTCAGTCTTGCAGAATGTAAGTGATAACGATACCACCCATGGTCATACAAATTTGCCGAGAAACTGCCTTCATATAATTTTAATCTTGAAGACACCATGGTTGTATGTCTTCAAAACACTGCAGCAGGGATGGCGTTCAACTATCTTGCGATGCGAACCAGAAAGGGGCGGTTGTGGCAGGTAAACGGCGAGTGCGAGTTTACAAATTGCGATGATTTGACGATGCTTTGTATGTTTGGAAAGTGCAAATATATCCAAAAGATACTTTAAAAAATACTTAGCAAAAGACACATTTTCTTGTGTGTGCACGCATTGTACTTATAGGGCAAATAGTGAGTTAATTGAAATCTATTCAATGCATTAATTCA
>PQWD01008573.1:0-58157 GCA_019425675.1 Leucinodes orbonalis
TATTAATTCTTACACAATTGTCAAGACTTTTAAGGAGTTAAATATGAAAAACACTGAAGATCTGGGGGAATATCAACAAATATAATTAAATCTATCATTGAAAGTATAGCACCCCAATTGGCATTCATATTCAATAAAAGTATAGATGAAGGCATATTTCCAAATTTAATGAAGTTTAGTAAATTAATTCCATTATATAAATCTGGGGCCAAAAGTGATCCATCCAATTATAGACCAATTTCCATTCTATCGTCGCTCAGTTAAATTTTTGAAAAAATAATATTTAATCAATTATTAAATTATACATATATAAAACGCTAACAGCGTATGCAGTTAGGAAAATAAGGCTCTTAACCGATATTGATACAGCAAGATTGGTTTATTTTAGTTATTTTCATAGTATAATGTCATATGGTCTTCTGTTGTGGGGCTCAGCTGCTGATATTAACATATATTTGTACTTCAAAAAAGAGCCATCCGAGCCATTTATAACCTTAGACCACGTGATTCACTTCGGGAAGTATTTAAAAAAATCGATACTTTAACAGTAGCGTCCCAATACATTTACCATAATCTAGTTTATGTCCACAAAAATCTTCATTTGTTTGGAAAAAATTGTGACAAACATAACTTTAATACTAGGAGCAAAAACAAACTTGCTGTCCCAAATCTTAGACTAAGTAAAGTAAAAATCATTTGTTGGAAGAGGCATAACATTCTTTAATAAAATACCACAAAATCTTGCCGGATTGCCTTTTCACCAGTTTAAATTAAAGATTAAAAAAACCCTCATGAAAAAAGGTTACTATACAATAGAGGAATATTTATCGGATAAAGATGTGTGGTCTTGCACTTAGTGTTCCAGTTACAAAATCTTTGTAATAAATTATTGTAAAGCTATTTGTAGGTAAATGACAAAACTGTAACCACTGATATAAAAGATTAAAAGAGTAACTCGAGTTTCTTGCCGGCTCTTCTCGAAGATCCTACTTATTCCGAACCGGTGGTAGAGTCACAAAAAATATGATAATAATAACAATTGACGATTCAAAAGTATCTGTAACAGATTTATTTGAATAAAGATTTTTTCTTTCTTTCTTTCTTTCTTCTTTCATTATTTTGTCTCACAAAGCCTCTACATGTTGGACCCATGTACCCACGCAAGCTTCAAAGGACCGGTCTTAAACCGTGAACCCTAACAGAGACTACAAATAATAATAAAACGTTTATTTAGTGCTTTTACATAGGTACATGTGCATATAAAATAAATCAATTATAAGTATTTAGACTAATAATATGAAGTTAAACAATCAAACAATGAACTAAATTGGTCGCCACTCAGCTTATAATGTAGAGGTGTCTGCAAGACAACTCTACGCTGTTCTTCCGTGGAAACCAGTACAGTTTCAAGAATATAACTGTGCGCGCAGCGCAATCATCAAACCTAGATTGTACATATTTTACATAAGTATAAACCTAGAATTTTAAAATAGCAAATTAACAAGTGTGCCTCAGCGCTTAACAATAAAACGCCAATGTTATAATAATAATAGTAGTACTTAAGCATTAATTGGACATAAAAAGTCAGTACAAGTCCAAAGTTAGCCAAAAAATAAAAGCAAGCTAATTTTAATTTACATAGTAAAAACAAGGTAAATTTTGTGAGCATGCTTATTCATTTTAATATCATTATTTCCTTTAAGAGTGTGAACCATTTCCATAGAGACAAAATCGAGAGCATTCCGTAAAGTTAAAGGATTACGGAGTGTGGTTACTATCACTATTTCCGCAAACCATTTTTTGTGTCATGTCTTAAATGTGTATGGCAATTGTTTTTATATCGTAAAGAATTGCACCATATGAAATAAACAGTTGTGTGGAGGGTGTGTAAAGCATGTCTGAGCTCATAATACATAGACAGTCGAAGACTTCTGAGGATAACTGTCCACACAAACTATATACTGATGTCACTTCACGAAAAGTCTTCGAGAGAGTAGATACCTCAAACTCATCTGGTTCTCTCTGTGTATAGTGTGCGTGAGTACCACAAATTATATCTTTTTGACACAAATGTAATCATTATTTTATTTGATTTCTCCTGTTAGTATTGTGAAATAAATATTTGAACTTTAGACTAGTTCTCCTTAATTGAATGAGATGAAATGTAATAAGTATTATGACTATGTAATGTTGAGCTGGTCTGATGGTGAAGTTAAGAGCTGGTCGGAGGAATTTCTTGACGAAACATCGTATTTAAATCCTATCATCTATACTAAATAATCTATAAAAAAATACCTTTATAAATATACACTAAATTTTTCCCGACCTATCTTAAAAAAACTATTTTCTAGTAATCTAGCAGTAATAGAAGCAATACCATACATCAGACGTGCCGTTCGCACTGAATTGTAATTGGATTCCTGACCGAGCGAGAACATTCCTACTAATGGTTCATTTCAATTTTAGAATCCGATAACAATTATTGCAAATGCGGCCCATAGGGATTATGGATCCGAAGATGTTAACAATGGTATGACTTTTATAATTGTTAAAGTTCAAGTCCGGGGAATTAGAAGAGAACTACCAATGTCATAGTGTGTTGTGTTTAGACCACCACTTGAAGCGGGTGTCGTGTTTGTAAATCCCGTAGAGAGTAATATGGTGCGCGTCTTTTATGGTATTTTTTAAAGTGTATTTATGACTTTGCAGGTAAAATAATCTGTACAACCCATTCTTCAAAGAACGGTCACGCCGGATCCATTTTGATGGCCGAAATATTGCCATTAATTATTCTGTTGAAAATCAAAACTGCAAGTATCTTTATTCAAATAAATTAATTATTATTATTATATTTTTATGACTCTACCAAACCATTCTTCAAACTATTAACCGCCGGGATAACAAACACAATATAAAATTTATTGGGCCTATTGAATATATGCAACTGTGGCAAGTGTTCGTACTCTGAACTCCAAATCATTTTTGTAATGGAAAAATTTCCAACATCAAAAGTACCAAAATTGACATTTTTCCACAAGTTTTCTATAAAACATGAATGCACATATGCTAATATGTAACCGTGAGAATGGTAGCGCAATGCGTTATCGTAACTCTAACAATTGGGGCAATGCAGGCTCGGTGCAGGCAATTGTTGAGATCCGACTTTATGTAACTATCTCAAGTCGTAATGACTGTACTAGGCACAAATATTATTATGAGTCTAACGATAACTTTGGTTACTTACTTATCACTGAACATGAATTACTAAATATATTTTTAACTAAGGTGTCAGCTAACCAACACAGTAATTTACCAGCTCATCTCACTAATATATATTGTAATACTAATATCAGTAATTAAACAGGAATCAGAATATTAGCAAGGCTACTGTAAGCCAATACAGTATTTCAATGAGTATTTTCCTTTTAAGTTATTAACCAAAAAGCTGTGATAATCTCACAACCAAAAGTTTAGTGGCATTCATGCCCAGCCCAAATCTTAAATAATTAGTCCACAAACTTGCTTAACATTTGTGTTATTGTAAATATATGTTTTGAAAATTAACAAGGAATACATCAAAATATGCAAACTAATAAAGTAGATACAGCAAGCTTGTCAAATGATATCAGTAAAATTGCTACTCGTACATACGAATGGTCGGTTGGCTCAAACGAACTAAAGTCATTCAATTAGATCTTTGTGAAGAACGTTGAAGATTCAACAACTTTAATTGAATGAATAAGATTGGCTTTGGCGAATCTGTTACGTAGTGCACTGCGTGGAATCACACAAACCTACTTGGCAGCAGCTACATATAACGTATTACTGGAAACAATATAAGTATCAACGGCGTCGAATGATATTTGATCGTTAATGTTTGTACATAAGTTAAAGCATATGAATATTATATTTTAAATTTATTTTCAGTAATAAAGTTAACTCGTGTAACTTTTTTATTCGTGTGGATGAGTGCCTCTACATTAAATTGTTTGGTTCTTTACATCTAAAAAACACCACGCAACCGTAAATATGTCAAGATATCAAACGCAAGCAACGTTATTTATGATGCTTAATTACTTCAACCGCTAAAATAACCCATTAGGGATGTCTGCGGCGGTCTTTGGTGCTGCGAGTTTGCATGATACAGTTACAAGTTAGGTTTTACAAAGGCTAAGGCGTGATGTCACTTACGGTGCAGTTACGGACTAGTATTTCAAAGGGACAAATCTCGAAGGGATGTTCAAGCAACCGCGTTGAGTGGGCGAATTGGTTCTAGAAAAGACTAGAAACTTTAAGAACCCGAATGTTTCAGCTATAAAAAGTCCTATTTATATAATATTATATAATAATTAAGACTAGAAATGTATCGATTTTTTGCTTACGCTTCGTAATAATATCGAATTGTAAATGCATGAGATTGTTTATATATGATTTTGCATCACTTTTAAACTTACATAAACAATTTTTGTTTATAAAAGCTTATAAATTAATACTTACCACTTATCTCGTCTTCAGCATACACGAACTAAAATGTAAAAACTTTTTATGGGACCATGATTTTTTAACCACCTAGAAGTTATCCAAATTCTGGAAAAAGTAGTTGTTTGTTGGCGCAAGGTTTGGTGAGTAGGGCGGATGACGGAGAGCTTCAACGTGGAGACCATTCGCTGTGCAGTATGAAGTTGCGCGTTGTCGTGCAGGAGCAGTGGAGAGGAACGATTGACCAATGCTGGTTGGAGATGTGCCAGCTTCTCTATCATTGTGTTCAGTTCTTCACAGTACACAGCTGCAATAATGCCAATCTTATTTGGTAAGAAGCTGTGATGAATCACAACGGCGCTAAACCACCAAACAGTGACCATCACTTTTCCAAGGGTAAGTTTTTCTCCTGGTTCAGCACATTAACAATGCGCTAAGCATTGTTAAGGTGCTGAACCAGGATCCAACCAACTTACCGAGCACTTGCGGTTATCAAATAGAATCCATTTTTCGTCGCAGGAAACGGTAATGCGGTTCACATTGCTTTATTTGTGTGTCTGTTGAGCAGTGCAAGGTACGTCCTGACGCGTACTTCGCGCTGGCGGTCATTGAGTTCATGGGGCACCCATTTGTCAAGCTATTTTACCTTAGATAAGGGAGCATCAGCTTCCTCAATCGCCTTTGATTCGTCATTATCGACCAAAGTCTTTTGACGGCCGCGAGGTTCATTTTTCAGGTCGAAATTCCCAGAACGGAAGCGGGAAAATCAATAACAGTTTGTATAACTATTTAAGTTTGAAGTCTACAACTGTCTTTATGTCACATCAGTAGAAAACTACCGTCCGAACCAGTGGTAGCTTCATGACATTCATAAGTGTTATATAGGGACCTAAACTGAATAAACATTTTTCATTTTCATTAATTTTTAATTTAAGGTAGACGAGTAAATAAATGAGGATTTCAGCCAGTTCAATTTGTTTATAACTTGTTTCAAACAAAAGAAGACAGTATATTGCCAATAATAATCCTCTTGTTCTTAATTTCTACTTTAAAAATCAATTTCTTAAGCACGATAAACTTTGATGCAATTTTGAAGTTATTTGATAACAGATAAAGCTTTTAGTCGTTTTAAATTGAAAATATATTGTCTGTTAAAATGGTGGGCATCCTATTTTCGGCGTTCCTTTCATAATAAAGATTTTATATAATGTTTAAACCACATTTTAGCTTCTAAAGTAATGTAAACTAATTAACCATTACATTTAATCGTTTTATGCTGCGATGTAAACATTAATTCGGTAGAGTTCAGTAATTTGATGATTTGCATACATATTTATTAAAGTATTAAAATAATAATCAAAGAGAATTAATAGATCTCTTGTTGGTTACACTTCTGCAGAAAATATATTTGATGAAGTTTGCTTTCACAGTTCGTCCTACCAAGCAATATCCTTACAGACAATGTTAATAGTAGTAATAATATTCGTAAGAAAAAATCCCGAAAAAAAGCCTGGCAAGTATAAGTAAATAGCATCGGCATAAACTGTTCGGCAAATATTTTACTAACTGCAAATATCGGTGTTACAATGAAATATAATTAATGTTTATATTGTAACAAATATACAAATACAAATAAGGCGAATACGCTTCAACAGAACAATAACAAAACCGTACAAAACCGTATCTCATAATCTACAGTCGTTTCTCTCCGATTCAATAGAAGCGTATCTCAAAAGTTTCAACAGCACAATTACAAGTATCAAACAAATGCTGGAAGAGTCGATCCTTACGTATTCTATAGAAGCATTTATCAAAGACAAATATATACGTTTCACCAGCACAATTACACGTATCTAACAAATGCTGGTAGAGTTGATCCTTACCTATTTCATACAAGCATATCGAATAAACTAGAGGACTCATGAAAGTACCCAGAATTGATAAAAAGAGTAAAAAACAATGTTTGAGAAACCTAGTAGTTATATACAAGCCTGTTTAAGAAAGAAGGGAAACGAGGACCTTACAGCACTTTACAATACAAATATAAGCACGTCATGCCTAAACTTACTTCTTCAATCAAATTCAGAGACACATAGCTAGAGTAGTTTCATAAAGGCGTTTCCAGTTAAGGTTTGCTGTAAATGCCAACGCTTTCTATTAAAAACAAAGCATTCCTAGTTAACTCATACAAACAAGTAGTGTCAACACACCAGTAATGTTACATAGGCAGGTTTTACTCGGTCAACTGGGCTTTTACCCGTTGGATGAGCGCCAATAGTTTGGTACTAGCATGTCGCGAGAGTTTAGTGTCCCAGTACTATCGAAAACTACCCCAGAAGCATACTTTCATGCCATTCCATATCCATTTGAAGATTTCCTTTTGCCTCAGCACTATAAACAATAAGAGAGCTTCTTGCGAATCTAGAGCATCCGATACTCGAACTTGCTATATCTATTTGGGGCTTCAATACGATTTATAGTGGAGTCCATTGCCTTTTAACAATTTTATGTTCGATTCTATTGGGAAAATAAAAGAGCGTGTGAAATATTTGGATCGGAATACGATGCAAATAAAAAACTTTTTGACCACAGGCATTAATTCAATTCTCCCCATTCGTTTAAATAACACAATTTTATTACTTGTAATCCTTCTGTTCTACAAACTGATATTAAAAACTGGTATTTATTCCCAACGATAATATAAAAATAACTCATACCGTTACTGGCCTTAAATTTCAATTTATTTCATTATAGAAGACAAATGATCTTAATTTGATAGTAAGTGACTCCTAAAATCAATAGACGCAAGAAACATACTACAAAATACGAATTCGAATAATTATTTTTAAAACAGTTTTTGAGTCTGATACATTGAAAATATATGTCCTCTGAATATTACTGGGCCTTGGACCACAGGCTATGCGGTCGAAAAATACAACATTGGACTCTTCCGGTGCAATGGCAGTTGTCCTGTATGTCACAGTCATGGACGAAACATCATAATGGACCGAGTTTTTGTTGGAATGCAGTGTACATTTTTTGTTAGTGTGTAGTTACAGATTTGTCTTAGTGTGCGTAACTAGGGATGTGACCTTGGTATCGAATATACCGATAGAATTCAGACGGGCGTCGTCAATGCACCTGCAGAATTAGTTGAAAATTAATTATGTTCAAAATAACATCGAGTCAGATACTAATAGCCACGCTGTTTATTTTACCTACAACAAAAAAAAATTAATGCGATAACCGTAATGAATTTTATGTGCAAATATTTTGAAGTTTGTTTTTTTTTAAACATATATTTAAGTCTACTACTACATGTTTAATAACAATAAGTCTCATAACAACTACGCAATGTGAATGAAAATGACATCAAATATTTACTTATGAAATGATAAATTCGGGCCTTTTACTTCTTCTTTGGTGGTTCTTGATGAACAATTTACAGCGGAACACGTAATTTTTCCACGTTTATTTCTTTTCTTTTCAAAATATAAATAAAAAATTATACTTTTTGGAAAATTTGCACGACAGCTCCGTTTTGGCCTTCTTGGAGGCGTTGTCAAAAGTTTATCGACTGACTCTTTTACGCGTAACTAGGATTTCTGTAATAGACAAAGATACTAGACGTCCATTGCATTACAATGATATAAGAGTGGCAACGTCTTATGACTCTGTCCATTTTAATACATCGTCCTAGGTCACAGTCGACATTGTGAACGTCAAAGGGCAAATTAATCGCGGCGTGAATAATGAAAAGACAATTTGCGTTGACTATGCGAATCCTTGCCGCGAGTTCAACGGACGGTATGCGTGCGAGCCGAGCCACGCTGAATGTCGCCCATCCAATAGATGGTTTACAAGCACAAATCGTATGGTCACCTTTGAAGAAAATCTTAAATTCGATTCACAAAATGGATGTATTACATAAATTAAATATCCACTGACATTCACACAGCGCCATCTAGCCCCAAACTAAGCCTAAGTCTGTATTATGGATACTAAGGAACGGATAAACATACTTATATTTACTTTATTTTTGTAAAGAGAAAAAAATTATATACAGAAAACAGCCAGACCAAAACAAACAGACATGTTCATGCACACAATTTTTTGCACTGCACGGGCATCGAACCCGGAACCCTTGGTGCAATAGCCGACGTCTCAACCATTACACCAGATCAGACCAGGGTCCTGCCCAGGGTTGTCAATAAATTGACATCAATTATTAATACTCATGAAAACAGGCATGTTCACGCACACCAATGTTTTTATTGTCTACACGAGAATCAGTACCGGATCTTTTGGCTTATCACCCTGACTTCGCAACCATCACGGCATATTTGTCGTCGATATACATAAGGTCTTGACCATTACATCTCATCTGTATAGAAAACTTTGTGACTATCTATATTTTTTTATATATAAGTTTAAAAAACGGCTTTTCACAGTTTGTCTGTAAATTAACTAAAACGTGAAAAGTAAATAATAAGATAAATGTTTTATTTTTAACGTATAAAACATTTTTTACCACAATTCACACATCTATACTAGTTGTATTCCACCCAAAAATGTAAAGCAGTTTTCATAATAATATGTTTAAATATATTACAAATAAAATAAACATACAAGGTTTGTTGTTATGCCTTTGAAACATTATCTTTCTATCTTATACTATTCCACTACTAAAAACTTTTATGTCACATGACTCATAAGTTTACCAACTTCACCTATACTAAATCTTTGGACTTTATATTTTAATTACAAAATGTCATAATATGCTTATATCATATCAATCAAAATGAACTTATAACTGGTTCTATTTTTTAATTATATAGTGCTCTGTATTATTTTATTACGGTATCTAAATTAAAGATTCGAATTTGATATAATAATATGTTATCAAAATCCGAACCAACAACCGGCCAATACTAAACGCCGATATGTATTAGTCACGATCAAATCAACAAGAACGTTCCCTATTTAGCCGCCTTTTTAAACTCTTAATGAAAGCCATGAAAATATCTATGTGGATCCGTGACGGTGGGTGTCGGCGCATATGCGAACGTACCCCTGCGCTCATGCCTTGATACCTACCCAGCCTGAGAACGCGACGACCACGGGCGGCCGCTCGCTACACGGCCTTAGCGTCGCGAACTCAATCCACCATACACAAATCGATAACAATCCGCTCAACTAAACTAATATACCGAACACATGTGCCAAAATAATATAAAAACTAACGACCGATCGCTACTTCAAACGCAAGTGAACCCAATACCAAACGCTGGCAAAATAATGTAGCCCGTGACAAGTGGATGTGAACTGTGTTTTTGTATACGCAATGCAAGTTAATTAGTGATTAATGCCTGTGCTCGCTACCTATTGAGGTTACTGACGCAGTGGAATATCGACTTACAGGTAAATACAATTAATTTATGATAATTTTTTTGTTAATAAAATTATTATCATTTAACGAGATAAATAATAACATACTATATTTTCATAAAATTAATCATCATCATACCACTCCTGTCCACTGCTGAACGTAGGCATCTTCAATAAAACGCCAACAAAAAATCAATTATAAAATTAATAGAAATTATATTAAACAATCTTAGTTATTTACAATAATTATATTAAAATCTGAATATTAGTTTGACACATAATATGTAAACAACCTTCTTTATTTGCTCGTTAATATTGCATGATTGGTGAATTAAGAGTAATCGTCAAGGTCCCTCAATACCCAAGTAATCGAAATCTACAATTAGAGTGAGTGCGACTTCATTGAAATGGTTTGTCCAAGTACATATTATGCTAGAGTTTTTCCTTCCAACTTTGACGAAAAAATATGACAACAAATATAAAGATTTTCTTGGCTCGAAAGAAGAAAGTTGTTTTATTAAAGATAGCCATAACAATAACTTACAGTTACATAGCTACGTGTGAATGTGTGATGGTGCATATGTGTGTGTGTCATGACCGATGATGATGATGTGTTATCATGAATTATGCAAGTGAAGGCTGATCTACTAGTCGGAGCGAATTTATTTTTGTAGGATTCTACACTAGAAATATTTTGTATAATTTTACGCCGACATTACTACAAAGTAAAAAAGAGTGAAATTTAGCACAGAGCTTTGAAAGTTTTATTGTGGCCATAAACAAAATAGTAACTCATGACGGCGTTATTCATGTCTCAAACTCAGGTTGTTGAGATCACAGTTTCCACCTAACCCAACCAACATGGGTAAAACACTTCTGATTAAAAATTATCAGACAAATATTGGCACAAACACATTTATGCATAACAAAGTTATTTATTCGAATGATGTGTTTTTATCATTAGTATAAAACAATATAGTTTGAGTACTGCGATAATTGGGACTTATAAATTTATAGTTCAGCAAGTCTGATTGTACCTAAGCCTATGTACACAAGCATTGCCAACTTCAGACAGAAGTGTATTTATGCATTTTTAAAAAATATATAAAAAAAAGCTTTTGGAATCTTGCGAAAAAAAATTTATTGAAATACTGCAATTTATCTCGGTGTAGAATTTTACGAAGGTTTACACATTTCCTAAGTAATTTATGAATTTGGTTCTTGTGGGTTCTTGTTATTTTCTGGTGACATATACAACTAATTATATACAATTAGTTTTATTTCAATAAATTGTCTCTAAGTCAACGACAACGTCAGTGGCGAGTATATTTCTCATTCGAAACAATAGATTTCTTTTGCTGACGATGTCATCATGGCAGAGTCATCGGAAGAGCTGGCTGAGAGGCTGAAGAGAAATGAATCTTCCTGACGAGTTCGGCTTGGCATGAATTTCGATACGAAGTCAGGTTGAATGACTATGTCGTGCCACAATCAGTATACGTCGATACGTTTACTTGAGCTAAAATATCCTCTTTGGCCGGCACAATTTCTTCAAATTTATTTGGGCTGGGCAGCATTTGGCAAGATACGTCAGGTCTTCACGTGGACGATTCCGCAATGCATAAAGACAAACAATCGGTTACCGTACTAACATACGCTGCTGAGACATGGACAGTGACTGCGGGATTGATTTACAAATTTAAAGTTACGCAACGAGCAATGGAGCGAGCTATGTTCAGGGTCTCTCTTAAAGATAAATATAGAAATGATGTTATCCGCAAGAGAACTAAAGTAACCGATATAGCTCACCGGATCAGCAAGTTGAAGTGGCAGTGGGCCGGTCACGTATGTCGCAGAACGGATAGCCGTTTGAGCAGACGAGGAGTCTGGAGTGGCGACCGTCTTGGCAAGTGTAGCGTAGGACGCCCTCCGGTCCGATGGACCGACGACTTGCGAAGGGTTGCAGGACGAGGCTGGATTAGTAAAGCCGTAGACCGGGATTTGTGTTTTCTCTAAGTAGCTTCGTTTTGTTTTTTTTCTATTTCTCTCTTTATTTATTTAATTTTAACAAATAAAAGTCTTGTTTTTTTTTCATAATAACCATTTTATTGTAAAAATAAACGAATAGGTGGGTATATACGACATATATTAATATCAAATGTGTGAAAGAAAATCAATTCCAAAAATAAATCGCGTGTACACAAAAAGACAAAGGATTACGGTTGTATGCCAATCAAATATCACCGTTGTAAATCATTTTCCGCCTGAAAAATCAGAGACGAGAGAGAGAAGATAAAACGCCTACTATCAACTTTCAAGTTATTTGTTACGAACAATTCAATTCCTAATATTGTTTTAGGCACACCATACAAAAATACTTTTTACGATTAAGAAATGAAACAATTTTAAGCCTTTTCGTTGATTATACATGATATTTTAGAAGTTTATCTAACATGCAAATAATTTAGCTATGTCCTCATTGTAAGTTATACAAATTTATAAAGGTTCCGGAAGTACCTTGCCTTTAAAATAAAATGCTATCAATAATGAAAAATAAAAGATATCGCTTTGGAAAGACAGGAAGACTGAGTTAATTTCCTTCAGTCAAAACAACTTGATTCCAGTTTTATTAATGTTGTAATGCTAAGACGTCACGGTTAAAAATAACAGCGGACACACATTAAAATTTAAATTTTGAAATTTAAAAAAAGAAAGATGAATAATCACAATCATTTCTATGCTAAACTGTACTTGAGATAGTTATTGTTGAAAATGAATATAACTGAAGTTGCAATCAGCACGCTAATGATAAATAAAGCTGGTCATGACCAGAAATGATTTGGTAGTCGACACACCCAACTTGAGACTTCGAGCGATTCTATAGACTGAGGACTAGAACGTCGATTGAAATAGTTATCTATTATTCCTACCCTTTCTCTCTTGTTTGGTGAACTGCCTTGACTCCTGAGTCCTTAAAGAAATAATGAACATCTTTGTATTATAACTTTTAAAAATACAACACTGATACTATGAACCAAGATGCAATGGAGAATTCATACACGTGTATTCACTTGATAAAAAAAAATCACATAAAATCACAAATGGCAACAAATTCTCTTACTCGATGGTGACAGCTGAAGTACGACTTTTTTACCCATACAGAACACGTATGTATCTCATGCGGTTAACCCACACGCAGACGCAACCCGCATGATAGGAAAAAACCCCATAACGTCACACTGCTGGGTAGAACTTCCCATACAGCATGGCTCTGGAAACCAGACCATAACCTACCTACGCTATGCGGACGAGTAGGTTGCATAGTAAATAGCTACGACCTGAGCCTTAACTTGCCTTTCTCAGCACACTTAAGTGCCCTCAAGATAATATTTTACGGTCGCCTAACGACGACTGACCATTTTGATCGTCAACTGGACGCTTTAACCGCTACACTATTTAGCCCTCGATAGAGGATATTGTAACTTAAGTGGTAATGATACGAATAATTTATCATTATATATCTTGGGCAACGACTTCGCCATAGAGATTATTTCGATCGTACAAGCCAAAGTGAACATTAACATGAACGTAATAATAACACATATTTTGTTGATATTGACTTTTGCTTTCCGGGCCGCAGTAATTCCTATAAATGACCTATTTGCTTATAACAAACTTTCAACGCTCTTCTGTTCTCGCAAATGTTCGCTTATGGCGAAACAACTGTGTCAGTGATTGCAGTAAGAGTTTCGATATTGTAAAAGTTTTCCCGTTGTTTCAGAATGAGAGGGGCGAAAGCGATTTTTCTCATTTTATTTTTTGGCCATCTTTCCGCCCTGCCAGACACCATACGAATAGGTAAGTAACTCTAATTGAAAATAAGGATACTGTTCTAAAATATTTTTACATTGAACCGACCTTAGCAAATGTTTTTCTATGTAATAATTTCAGATTTGCGTTTTTATTACGCTATAGGACATATCCGTTTTAAATCCTATAACGAATCTTGGCAATCCCTCTTAAGCATTGAGGTATGAAACCCGAAAAGGAAAATCATAATATTTTACGTGAAAATGTGTCTAATTGTTAAAATTCTTATCCAGATCCTATTTCGTTTGTAATGAAATTTAATAACTTTCTCACAATATTAATTGAAAATGTATTTCATTTAAGAGTCTCGAAAATCCTAAACTATTTTAATTTATTTACAAATAATTCTAACTGTTTTTTATTATTGTAGAGTTTCAATAAATGTATTTATATCCATGTAATATGATACCATGAAGTTTTAGATCAGAGAGCGTTAATTCAAAGACCTTCGTTGTAATTAAAATAAGCTTAGTCTTCGTTTCGATTAAATTTTTTTTTAAAGAATCGTTAATTTTCTTGCTAACGAAAGATATCAACCATTTTTTGCTTATTTTTTCGGAGTTTTATCAAAAATTATTTTATTGAAATATGATGAAAAAGCGTGAATTTTAAAGGGTATAAAGTTTAAAAAATATAGCTTGTCACTCTCAATTACATTTTACGTAAACAACTCATTCGTAAATTATATGCATCAGAATCTAAATCTTGTAGTGTGTGTAGCCTAAAACTAAGCGACTAAAACTAAAAGTTATAAAAATAACGATTAAACTTTTTTATACTACTCTGTTTGTTCTAAATATGTGTCAACTATACTCCTTACTAGTATACTTTATGTAATCTTTAATTACTTTTTTCTATACTTTTTTCTTTGAGTGTTATTACTTGATTGAAGAAAAACAATTTATTCACTTCATCATCATCAGCTCATTAAACGTCCCCACCGAGGGGCACGAGCCTACACGTATTGGGTGATTAAGCCTTAGTCGTCCACGCGGGCCCAGTGCGGATTGGACGACTTAACACAACCTTCGAATCTCTTCGCAGGCGTGCATGAAGGTTTCCTCACGATGTTTTCCTTCACCGTAAGAGCGTCGGATAACGTGCATATATTTTTCGAAAATTCGAAAATACATTGTTACGTGTCGGGATTTGAACCTCAGCCCTCCCGGTAGAAAGGCGACAGTCCACACCACTGAGCCACCGACGCTCTTATTCACTCATACTCATTTATTCACTTATTATACACATTTATTTTCAATATGTATAATTTCCAAATATCTTTAAATATATATTTATCTAACCGATATTTCGATATCGGATACATAAATATATAGATATCCTAATCTAAGGCAAAGGTTTCCCCACTAATTTCTTTAAAAGACATTTGACGTACGTGTTTGTTAAATAAAAAGTACTTTTTATTTAACAAGCACCTAATTGAGGCTGTATAAGGTCGTCGGGATGGGTACCTCAACTTCACTTATGTCTCATACCATAACAGTTATGGTTTTATATATAGCTGCGTTCCGCGCTGAAAAGTCAAGCAAGCGGTATAATTGCATAAATTGTTAAATGCACAGAGCTACTGATGTTTTATAGGCGACACTTACCACTTACCGTGGGATTTCTGCTAGATTGTCATTGTTTTTCATAAAAAAATTTTTGGTTAAAACAATATTGGCCACTTATTTTACTTTGGCTTTAGCAAATTAAGAATAAATGGTTGAGAAGTATAAATATAATTTCAAAGCTTTTGAGCTAAAATCCAAGGTATCAATTTAAAAAGGCTTTCCGATCTCATATCATAGGCCCAATTCTAATCTATATATTTTTTATTTGAACCGTTTATGAAGATTTAATAAATTTACGTACTTTCAGAAATTTATTTCCGATTCAAAGCAATTCGATTTCACAAATTGCTTTTTTTGCATTAAGAAGTATATTTTTTCATCCCCTTTTTGTACCCTTATGAATGGAATTTTCAAATTATTTTTCTACGTCATAGTAGCTTTATTCGTGCAAAGTCACAGCTTGATTGGTTTATAATTGACAAAGTTCCATATATACTGTCATCCCGTACATTATCCCCTTGGGAGCATAATTAATCGAAATCGTTTCTTAACGGATGCTTACGTTATCTACTTGCATGCCAAATTTAAGCATGATCCGTCCAGTAATTTGGGCTGTGCGTTGATAGATAACTATGTCAGTCAGTCAGTCACCTTTGACTTATATATATTTAGATGCAACTGTAAAAACTAACTATGTGTGGGAGACTCATACTTTGAATGGGCCGGCTAGACAAGTAAGATTACTAGTAGCCATGAGCTCATTTTTTTATGTTACACGGTCAGGACGCTCACCTGGTAAGTGATACGTCTGACCATGACAGAGCGGCATTGAACGAGACCTACAACCGATAGACAAAACATGTTAAGTGTCGTATACCCACTCCGAAACACAAAAGTGCATAGCACTCCTATTTCAGGGACTAGGGACTATCTGGCACTGCGGTGGTACCACCTTGACGACTCATACCGAGTCTACCATAATCTCCTTCTTTTTATATGGCAGCGCACTCATTTATTCTTCCGAGTCGAGTTTAAGGGTATCGATATCACTATAATTATCAGCACACGTGAGTTACCTGCTCGTTTTCGTCTACTCCCTTAGAAGATTACAGGTAATAGGCGAAAAAAATCGAATTGTAATACAATCGAATCGAATACAGGTAATAGGCGAATTGTGGCAAGACTGCGTAGTCTTACTACGTTGGACTATTAAGAGTTTCCATTCCGATAGACTTATCGGTCGTAAGCCTTCGCAAATATTATTTTTATCCCATTAGTTGTACTCTGTTAACATGTATAAATCATAGACCTAATACTTGGTAGATAGTACTTTGTTAAATGTAAGAAGAAAAAGTAATAATTCATGTCTCATATATATCATAATCAGCAGTGTCCCATTGCAGGGCTTTCCCGAACAGCATTGTACCACACAATGCAGTCTCGTGGGTGATTAAGACTACTGTCATAGATTTAACCTATTCGGAATTTACTTAACGTCCCTCCGAAGCTCGGAAATACCTTCCTATTCAGATCTCACAGAAATATCATGACCAAACTGGGAACTGACTTTCACCATAGGTTCTTCCCGTAGTTTATGAACCACGACCTCCAAAACACGCTGCGATCTTAAACCAATTAGACCGCTTTGCAACCGAATGCTAACACTAGACCACGAGCGTGGTCTCCCTTTGTTATAAAATAAAACTAATCAAATCGTAGTCTCTCAACGAAGGCTGCTTAAAAGATACTGAATTGTCAGTTAAAATATCATAGGTACATAAAATTTAATAAAAGGAAGCTTAGAAAAGGAACAAGCGATAACATGATTTATTGTAAATTGTAAATATAACCAATGAATATGTTAATATTATCGTGCCAAGGATCTCTCGGCACAGGTTTTCATAGAACATAGTAACCTTTTATATTTGTATTTCTATTTTAATTATGCATTTATTTCATATCATAAATATAAATTGTGAAATGAAAAATATAAACCCCTAATAAAAATAATTGGCTTTCAGAACGTAATTGTATTACTGCCCAGCAACGAGGTAAAGAAGGGAACCGTTAAAGTTACTCAGTAAATCATTGACCTCTTTTATTAACCTACAAATATAAAATTCAGATAATTGAAGTTTTACCTCTGATTTTTTTTTAAAAACTTTTGTTAATTAGAAGAGCTTACAAGTGTTTTGGTATCCTTCCACTCCATTTAGCCGGGATGTAAATCCCTCAAGCAATATATTTTGAGCAGACCGGTTTTTCATTCATGACCCGGTATTTTTTTTTATGTACTGAACTATGAATCACAATAATCTTGATATACACTAAAACGAGAAACCGTTACTAACATGGTTCCCATAAAAGAAAATTTCCTCTTGGTTTGCGAAACTATGTAAGAAAACAATATAATTGTTTTTGTATGAACTGAATGGCCTGTTGGATTCGCTATCTGATTGGAAAGTTGCCATTGGCAGTTCACAATGGCTATAAAGTTAATCAACGAATTGGCTTTGCGACTCGATGGAACTATGAACATTTTACTGAAGACAACGGAGAGTAGTGATTATAAAGTAATCTAGTTACTATTCTATACTAATATAATATATGTACTTATGACATAAAAACAGTTAAAGATTTAAACACATTTTACACTGGGTGGTAGACTCGGTACTGAGTCTTTTGGGTAGGTACTATTGCAGTGCCAGATATCATATATAGAAGTGTTTTGCACTTCTGTGTTTCGGGATGAGGGCACTGTACCTAGTAAAATTACTGGGTATAAGAGACCTAACATCTGTTGTCTTAGGTGACGGGCACAGTGCGGCGTTGATGGAAAATAATAATTGTCTATCGGTTGTTGGTCTCATTGAATACCGCCCTCTCATGGTCAGGCGTATTACCATCAGGGGAACATCCTTTAGTAACATAAAAAAACTTGTTTTGTTCAAACGCAAGAACAATATGTATAAATGTATTGGTATATTACATCTTGCTAATTCATACCGCAAGAGTTATTTAATTGCGAAAACCCAGTAGCCGCATTCAAAGGTTTTGGGTTTTCTGATACAAACAAAATACTAGTACAACTTGTAGCCAACTTCAGGTTTCGCTCAAAAAGTTACAGTTGAAGAAAAATTTATGTCTAACCCCACTAAGGGTTCATCGATGTTTAACCCCACTAAATTGTGTATAAGTAACACAAATTAAAAAAAAGGATTTCAAGAAAGAATTCTATTGACCCATACATAATAAAAATTTTAGATTGCCCAATGTAAACATTACTTGTCGCAAAAATATAAGTAACATTTCATATTAGATTAATGATGACGTTAAACTGAAAACTAAGCGACTGAAATTTTTACAATTTGCAGTAGGTATGAAATTGTCAACAATATTAATTTAAATACACCATTATTTCTAGAATTGTTGTTTTACATAAACCTATAAGTACCAAATTAAAAATATCCAGTGAGGATATTTTTAATTCGGTACACTTATAATTTAGTAATCCAATGCACATATGAGGATATTTCGGAATAACAATATTAATATTGAGCGTCGTCGGATCATTAGTGTGGACTGCTGCCTTCCGATCTGGAGGCTACAGGTTCAAATTGTGCCACGCGTACCATTGTATTTTCGAATTTTAAAAATTATAAGTAGTTTTATTCGACACTCTTACAGTAAAGAAAAACATCGTGAAGAAACCTGCGCACGCCTTCGAAGTGATTGATAGGTTGTGCGTGAAGTCGGCCAATCCGCACTGGGCCCGCGTGGACTACTAAGGCCTATATTAGATTCTGTGCGGATAGACTCTTGCCCCTCGGTGGGAGACGTTTATTGAGCTAAGTTGATGAATATTACCAGATGTTATATTCGCTTCATTAGGTGGACTGTTTCACCCTGAAGATGACAAACAAGAAGTTGCGTTTCGCTATGCGGTTGAGCGAGTAAACGCTGACCGAGCAGTTTTGCCCAGGGCCAAATTGCTTGCCCAAGTAGAAACCATATCACCGCAAGACAGCTTCCATGCTTCAAAAAGAGGTAACAATTATGTTTATATCACTTTTAATACGTTTCTGCGATCCTAGCATGTATGTGCAAATAGCTACTAAATTTAAAAAACGAGTAAAGAGTTCTCATACGAGTTGAAGTTTATATAGTTTGTTTAATTTTTTAAAAAATGTAACCATTCCTCAGATGTTCATATGAACCTCTTTTCTTGACATATTTCTTAAATGGTATATGATATAAGCAAACGATGTGCATTTTACTGTAAGGTGCAGTCATTATGTTATAGATAAGGACTGAAACCATAGTGTCTCCTATTATAATGTGTGTCCATTTGTTTTTCTCTTATATAGTTTACAGAAAATAAATAAGATTTTTTTAAATAATTTTATTGTTCTTTTGTATATGTATTGAATAGAATCAACAATCATTACAATACCTTTATTTTCCAACAGTATGCACCTCCTAAGGAGCGGAGTGGCTGCCATATTCGGCCCGCAATCAGCGCCGGCAGCTGCCCACGTACAATCCATATGCGATACAATGGAACTACCCCACTTAGAGACCAGATGGGACTACCGAACGCGTAGGGAGTCCTGCCTTGTCAACATATACCGCATCCTGCTGCACTAAGCCGGGTAAGTTTTGCATGGGAATGTTCGGTTTGAATAGGTTACGTTAATGTTAGCGTTTCAAGGTTTAGTAGCGGCTGTTTTGTAAAACAGGTTTGTAGCCTATGCGAATATTGCATGAGGAAAATATGTAGTGGACTCGTGAACATGGACATTATCATTAATCATGGTATGTTATGGTCTCATCAATGGTATGCTGATTGGTATCATTATCATCAGCATATGTCGTCCTACTGCAGGGAACTGACCTTCCCTGCAGAGACGTTATAGTCCAATAAACAAATATATATCCACTGACGTTTATACAGTGTTATCTAGTCCAAAGTTAAGCGTGAAGCCTCTATTATGGGTACTAAAGAACGGATACACGTACTTATACTTTTATATTTGTTAACACTATATACTATATTATACATATCACCCAGCCCAATACACAAAAACATGTTCACACAAATGTTGGTACCGCCCTGTTTTAATAAATAAAAATAATAATAAATTGTGTTTATTGTTGTCCACAAAAATATACATGTCACATTTTGTACAAATAATGCAGTAACAAGATCAACAACAGGAAGCAGCTCAGCGTATGCTCATCTGCGACCAGGAATCTCAGACAGCGCTGATTTACAGCCACTCCCTTTTTCTCTTTAGGTGTTAAACGAGAAATAGGTCATGAGGGCTACATAATTTTAACATTCAACCATTACACCAGATAGGTGGTCATTGTTATTAGAAATGCATTTTTCAATAATGTTTATTATCCATAGGCCTATGTAGATCTCGTACGAGCATGGGGTTGGAAATCGTTTACCATCGTGTACGAGAACAGCGACGGATTAGTTCGACTCCAAGAGCTGCTTAAAGCCCATGGACCTTCAGAACTACCGGTGGCTGTGAGACAACTACCGGATTCACACGATTACAGGTATTCATAGCATTAATATTACAACTTGAATATATAGTTGACAAGAACGTTGAATAGACATAAAAGGTATTAACCAGGCAGTATGTCAAAGTTAGCTAAAATAATATATTAGAAGAGGCAATAGATATTAGACCATTCATATTCTGTATCTGTGTGTTTATGTCTTTATAATATGGATTGAAAAGAACAAACAGTTCATTTACCTAATGTTAAATTATACAAACTAAAATTTATTACTTAAGTAAAAAAGTCTTTACCTTTTTAAATTAGTTTTTTAATTCGAGGTCGTTGAAGTTAATGTCATTAAAGTAATTTTAATTACTGCACTGAAACCATTTGGTATGTTGCTTACACTTTACTATGAACTTAGTAAAGTTTCAAAAAAGTCGCTCAAATAAATGCAAGTGCTTGGCGCAACATGGCACATAATATTATTTTTTATTTATATAATCCACGCTAGTTCAGTACCTGTCTAAGGAGACGATGCAACTATTCAAAACATTCGCACCACTTGCACTAGAAAAGTAACTTTTTCGTGTACATATAAGGTGTATTTTATACAACAGGCCACTACTGAAGCAAATAAAGAATTCAGCAGAATCGCATATTGTGCTCGATTGCGCGACAGAAAGGATCAGAGACGTGCTTCAACAAGCGCAACAGATTGGAATGATGTCAGATTACCATAGCTACCTTATTACCTCCTTGGTAAGTTTTTCTTTTAATATCGTAATATATTTCTCATAACATGCCTCAGACAAAATGGTTTCTTAGACCGAGTAACTTACTAGCTAACCCATCTAATAGTAAGTTAATAGGCCCATATGTAAGCTTATTAAGCGGTGATACTATTGTATTTAATCAAACATAAGGTAAAATATTAAATATGAGTCGATTATGGTCACAAAGATTTTGATCATAAAGCACTAAATTTATCTAACAATATTATGGTGATCACCTTTCTTAATCAATTATTTAATAATATGGAAAATAACTAATTAAAAATCTATCAAATATCTTGTTAAGACAAGTATTCATAAGTCGATACGCTAATTGTTATTCATTAGGGTAAATAGATGATATAAAGCATACATACATAATGCTTCACATCATCATATGATCATCAATCAATCATAGTGAAGCAATACATTATCTATTTAGGGTCAGCAACTAAGCATAATAAACTTTGTAAAAAATACAGTATTCATCAAAAAAACCGAACTACGTATTTTTTTCACTGCAAAAGTTAAAGTCCCTTCCTAAAAAATACACATATTCGTCAAACCGGATTGAAGCCAAAATAACGCTGCTCACATTGTAAGGAAAATTATATTATCATTTCATATTTGGACAGGATCTTCACAGTGTGGACTTAGAGGAGTTCAAATACGGAGGCACAAATATAACAGCGTTAAGATTACTCGACCCGGAGAGGACCGACGTCCAGAGAGTTATACGGGACTGGGTATATGATGAAGCTAGAAAAGGACGGAAGCTACAGTTAGGACATACTTCAGCTAAGGTAACGCTTATTTTTTTTGGTCAATTTATCTAAAACTTAACTAGACATATTACTTGCCTAATATGCATCGTCTGTATTGTTTTGTAAATTGTCATTAGTAGTGTTTTAGGGTAGATACTACACCTAACGGTGTATTTCAATCGCCAATTAGCAAAAAAACATCGTCATTACAGTCTAATATATCCGCTGTCGAACAAAGATCTCCCGAATGACTTCTTCAAGGACCATTCCCTAGCAGCCGTCATCCGTTTTGCACCTTTCCTATTCAACCTATCGCAGTCCACTGCTGGACATAGGTCTCCCCCATTTTGCGCCAGACATCCCGGTCCTCCGCTTTTCTCATCCAGCCTCCACCAGCGACCTACTACTTTAACCACTATAAATTATTATAAACTATTTACACAATAATATTTAAAAAAAACTAACGAGTTTGCTATTTCACGGCAAGGTTTTATCAGATTTAGTTTAGAGTTATTTCTATATTATGAAAAAACTAAGAGTATACTTGTTAGTTCGTGGTAAGTGAATAAAATCCAGGCAACGCGGTGAGAATAATGGTTTTTTGTATTACTTGGTATAAGTTTGGACATTTATTACTCATCGGTTATAAGTTACTTCTGTTGGTTTTTAGTTAATAAAATTAGTTCTCTGAACTTCTTGATCTATGATAATATTAGTATTTGTTGGTATGAAAAAGGTTATTTTTTATTTCAAACAAAATTATCTTTTCTTTTACTAAATGAAACGGTGCATCGTGAATTTTTCTGTATTTGATAATACATTGAGCAATATATTTTAATAAAAGCGTGTTTGCTTCCAGGAAAACATGACATTCATAAAGGTAAGACACATTTTTTTTACCTCTTTTCATATCCTCGGATGTCTCGAATTGTATATGCACACACAAACATATTTACAATATCAAAGCTGTGCTTTTTGTCTACATCAAATGTGCCGCTGGTAAATTTCCTCGCAGTGAAATGGTGTCTATTTTATCATTTTCTTTTGTCTTCGCAACAGACAGAGACGGCTCTCATGTATGATGCAGTACATTTGTTCGCAAAAGCTTTGCACGATCTTGATACGTCCCAACAAATCGATGTGAGGCCCCTTTCTTGCGAAGCTGAAGACACATGGCCCCACGGGTATAGTCTCATCAATTACATGAAAATCGTAAGTAAATCTCCTTTTCCATATCGCATGTTTCTACAGATAACCGTGACATGTTTTTTCTATTCCGTTGGTTTCGATTTCGATTGATTTTAAATGTGAAATTTGTTGATATGATGAATTTATTTTTGTTTTTAAGATGAAGATTATTCAGTGAGAATTTTTAACTGATATCCAATGATTTTACTATATATAATTAGTTTATATTCATCAAAGTAAATACTTGAAATGGTAATATTTTCCGTCAATTATATTCACCGATTAGGAAAAAAAATCAACACATTTTACTAAACATAATACCTACAATTATCCATATTTCACTCGAAGTGTGAATAGCTGTTAACTAAACTTCTGCAAAAACAATGTCGCATGTCGAGCATACTATTTACTTAAATCACATATTCTAACAAATTTACATACACTTACTAAACAAGATTAAATGCAACTATGAGAGCAGATGGATTCATAACTACAGCGGTAATGCAAGCTTTTGTTTCACTCTAATAGTCTTATGTGCAACAGTTCTTAGTAAGTATTCTTCAGAATTTATTTCTAGTGAGCATTTAAAACAGAAAAGTTATTTAACGCGATTCGAAGCTATAAAAAATAGCTTTTACCGGTCTGGTAATTTAGATATTGTTTGACGAAAGTAGAAGAAGTTCTTCTTCAAATAGCAAATTAAAAACAGATGATACAAGCCATAGCATATATTGTAGGCCCTATCTAGTGTAGATTATTATGGATTTCTAAAAAGTGTTAAGGTAATTTTCGGATGAATAGTACTACTATTACCTGCACTTCAATATAGAATCCCATAATTTTATTCATGGCCACTATTGAAATCTTAAAACGCTTTAACAAGATACCATATTCATCAAAAAACTTATTTAAATCCCCTTGCATAGGGCAATTTTATTTGAAGCGTTATTAAGTTAACACAAATATTTTTGTATGCTCTCTTTTCCATGTATGTGATGATACTACTGTTTTTTTACGTTTGCTAATAAATGCTGCATCTTTTCATAAAGCGTTTTGCGTATTTAAATCTTTACCAACAGTTTAACATTAAACTTCAGTAATCTTACAACGGCTGTTTATTTCAATAAATAGGTGGAAATGAAAGGCTTAACAGGAGTTATAAAGTTCGACCATCAAGGATTTAGAAGCGACTTTACTTTAGACATTATCGAGCTGACAAGGGATGGCTTGCAAAAGGCAGGGAGCTGGAACTCATCCGAAGGCGTCAATTACACAAGATCCTATGGCGAAAATCAGAAGCAAATTGTTGAAATATTACAGAATAAAACCCTCATTGTAACTACCATTTTGGTAAGTCATAAATAACTTGCGAGAATACACATTAATCCTACGGAAACATTTTACTGCTCTCCTGCGCCTCACAAAGGCGAAATTAGCGTATCTTACACGAAGCAAGGAATATAAGCGAGTGCAAGCTAGTGATTTATGCAGACTAGCAACCAGTAAAAATATATTCCCAATGCGCATATATATTAGACAGAGATCCCCGAGCTCATAACATACTTTAGTCTTAGAATATAGTCACAGCTCTCATACGTGAATAAGTCTCACCTAATACCGTTTTAACGTATGCAAATTTGTTTCGCTTATTCTCTAGAGCTCACCGTATTGTATGAGAAAGGAGGCGAGCGAGAAGCTGACTGGGAACGCACAATTCGAAGGATACGCCATTGATCTCATTCATGAGATTATTCTAAAATTCTGGGCTTCAATTATCATTCAAGCTGGCGCCGGACGGTCGATAGGTTCTTACAACAGGGAGACTAAAGAGTGGGACGGAATGATAAGGGAGTTGTTGGAACAAAGGGCTGATGTTGCAATAGCTGACCTTACCATAACTTATGACAGGTAAATGTTTCGTTTTAGGAGCTTTTATTTCGATCAAAAGTTTAACTACTATAGAGTTCATCATTTATATCATGTACTTTTGTGTACGCTATTTCATAAACAATATTCGGCATTGTCAACCTGAAAAAAGTAGTAGTCTACTAAATATCGTTGTTCATGTTATACAGTTGCTTTTTTGTAAAAACCCTCAACAATTTTTTCAGCTTTTATTAGAATCAGTGACAAGAACTTCAAATGTTGGAATATACTTGCAATTAATAACAAGTTCCTCTATTATTTCATGAATCTGGAAATATTTCATGACATTTGCTTCTAAATCGTCAAACTCTGAATTTAGATTTCATTACCCTGAATAAGGATTTTGTCACTAATCTGGATGATAAATAGATTACTATTAGAGATATATCCGAAAAGCAAAAGTGATTAAATATTTTGTTTTTTGAACCCATTAATATAATGTATGTACGATATATTTTTTTAAACTTTGTATTCTACAAACAGGGAACAAGTGGTCGACTTCACGATGCCATTCATGAATCTGGGGATCTCAGTGTTATACCGCAAGCCCATTAAGCAACCGCCTAATTTGTTCTCCTTCTTATCGCCGCTCTCACTCGATGTCTGGATTTATATGGCTACCGCTTATTTGGGAGTTTCAGTTCTGCTGTTTATACTAGCAAGGCAAGTAACCCCTTTCATATACTTACATATTGTTTTTATGTGTCTGACAGTTTCTGTCATTATTAGTGATTATAATAAATAATATCCACTGACATTCACACAACGTCACCTAGATCCAGTTTACAGTGAAGCCTATTAGTATGAGTACTAAACAACGGCATACATTTGATATCCCATAATAATTACAAAGCAGAACCATCATATCGCAGAATGTTCACAGTCAGAATAGTCTTTTGGCATAAATTTCATAATAATTTTTATATTCGATACCTACCTTTTTTATGTAAGTATTCTTTTTTATGTTTGTAATTCAAAATCAATAATCAATTCAAATTACTTACTTAGAACTGGTTTATGAGGGGTAAATAGTACTTTAATTTTGTATTTCACTTCAAGTAGGTAAGTACTTTTAAAAGCAAATCCTCATAAGAACTTTCATAAAAATATCTTCCCATTCTAAAGTCTTCAAATTGTCAGATAATTTCTCATTGTTATTTTTTACTTTTCTCGTTATTCATAAAGCTGGAAAATAATTTTAATTATTAAGTTTCGTTTAGAAGTGCTATTTGGATTCAGGTATTTCAAAGAATATACATTCATTTAATAGGTTTACTCCATACGAGTGGCATCAAACTCATTCACCAGATGGCGACAAATTGGAAAATATATTTTCCCTCGCCAACTGTTTATGGTTTGCGATTGGATCACTGATGCAACAGAGCTGTGACTTTTTACCCAAGTAAGGAATTCATGAACCCCATAGTTTGAATTGGAATCGCTTCCACAGTTGACACGATGATACTCGAGACTCCTCGAGTCAACTGCGACTAAGACATTCCAATCAGTTCAACAAGTGACCTCAGCGAAGTCCACATGAGGAGCTGTTTGGTTAGGGGGTTCACGTACAAAGAATTATTCATCAGCGTAACCAGCAGCGAATTCCGCGGTAAAGTTTCCTTTGTGATGCAACCTTTATCCAGATCCAATTACCATGGCAAATCCCGCTACCTGATAAGGCTATTCGTCAAGTTATATTACGCAGCTTAAGTTTTCGCAGGCATCTTTTGACGTCGTAATCCAAATAAGTTTCGCCTTTGATACAAAATAAGGAATAAATTGGACAGAACGCTATACAAGATGAAGTTACGAGTGATCACTCGTAACTTCATCTTGTATATCGTTCTGTCCTTTTTGTTAAATGAACTATTAGATTCTGTTTCAATTGTATAGTGTAAACAACAAGGAACAGCGCCAGATATAAACTCTTTGTCGTCCTGAGCACTGGAGAAATTGCCGCCCCATTTATGCCCCAATTATTTTAAAGTTTCGGAATAAATATACCTTATTCGTGATAACGCGTGATTTCAAGTTTTAAATTATCATTTAGAATTTATTAATGAGATTTGGCAATTTTAATAAACTTGATAATATATTTCCTCTTTTCCAAATATTAGCGCACTTAAAAATTTACACTAGCTCCGACTGCCTTTAGTGAAACTCACCACTGACTAGGAAATCTATTATTTAAAAAGACGCTTAGTCTGTAGTCTGTTTACGAACAGACTATAGACTGAAAATGTTTCCTTAAAATTTTTACAACGTTTTCTCATTTTGATTTTGCCATAATTTTATTGTGAATAAAAAGTGTTTCCTAAAACCTTAAATTTCCATTTAGAAGATACATTATTCTTTGTATGGAATATTTTCGGTTTCCATCCGATCCGCCAATCGATCTTCAATTCAGTTGATACAAAGCGTTAGCTCGCTTGGTTCGCTGCTGATTGATTCTGAAAATGTATATGTCGTATCCCAGTCACAGTATTGGTCATTTCATAATATATCTAAGCCAATATAATATGTACCATTCGTGGAAAAAATTAGTATATTCTCTCGAACGTTAGGATATTCCATCTCGTTTGTGTCTTTATACTGAAGGTTTCTACAACAATTTTGTGAAATGTCCGTTACTGCGGTTCGGCTGCGATATATGGAGATTATAAGTGAGTTTATGACGGGGAATATTTGGGCGCAGGTTCAGCCCGTACGAGTGGGACAGCCCAAGGAACTGTATAGATGAGTCACCGATGATGGAGAATCAGTTCACTCTGTTGAACTCGCTGTGGTTCACTATCGGATCCTTGATGCAGCAAGGTTCGGATATCGCACCGAAGTAAGTCCCAATCGAGCTACAACCGACAGCTACAATGTTTCCACGTTAGTAATTAAAAAGCTAACGAGGGACACGCAATAATCTTATCAGATATATTCAGATAACCGTTAAATCTGATTATATCCACTATGTAAAAAACCGGAAATGTAGCTTTCAGTTGCAGTCGGATGAAGAACTCCCTTTTACTAATTAGTTTCAAAGAGACCACAGCCCTTTGTGAATTTCAAGCATCGGTAGTCGTCTAGAGCGACGAATTTAAATAGAGACGTGTCGGCAATTTGAACTAGCTTTGTTTCCACTATAGTTGGCTAAACACTTTGTAATTTAGTTGCTAATTAAACAACTAGCCCGGGTAATGGTACCAATATTGCACCCGTTTTAACTACTGTGCTTGTGTAGTATCCATAGCTTGCTGCATCAAAGTTTGGAATTATTAGTATTTAGTGTGTGATTTATTCATTTTGCAACGTATTCATATGGTTTTCATTATTAACAACCATTATGTATTTAAGCATATATAATGTATATAAGATAATATTTCATTCGACCTTAACACTGATGTTTATATAATATAATTGGCATTTAATTTCACATCATATATGAAATTGTACTGTACTAAAAATGTAATAAAAAATTGTAAAAAAGATTTTAACGAAGTATAAAATGCCTAAATTTAATGTGTTGAAAACAGTCGTAAACATTTCTCAATCTGTTAATTTTGAAACATAACGTTTTTTCTATAAACCAGGGCTGTATCAACACGAATGGTGGCAGGCATGTGGTGGTTTTTTACTCTTATAATGATATCATCTTACACTGCAAACTTGGCTGCTTTCCTCACTGTTGAGAGAATGGACTCGCCTATCGAGAGCGCTGAAGATCTAGCCAAGCAAACGAAAATCAAATACGGTGCCTTGAAAGGAGGATCTACTGCTGCTTTCTTTAGGGTAAGTTTAACAAAATAATAATAACATTAAAAAATCATGATATTGTCAGCTTACCAATAAAAAATACCATTTTAAAAAAAAATCATATAGAGAAATGATAAAACATTTTGAAACATTCGAGTCAAAGAAAAAAGAAAGAAATATTATTTTATAAATCTTATTTAAGTATGATATCACATACAATCACAAAGGGGTTTTCAAATTAATGACGTTTTTGCGAATCGTAGTCAATATACACCTCTGACATTCTAATCCAGTAACAAATAAGAGAGATGAAATGAGCAGCAAAAAATCCTGGCTTTCAGCTAAACGACTAGAAATAAAGGGTGGAAAATCACAAACTCGTACAGGTAATCGATAGCTGACCTTCACATAGCCTGACGCACGCTGAGCACGTAACATTATTGAGGATTTGTTCTTTACGTGCGTTCCTGATATTGAATGAACTCTCGAATAAGCTACTACATCGAGTTTTATGATGTTTCTATAAAGCCTTAAATGTTTTGTAATTAAAAGTTAACAAATTACAGATTTATGTTACAGAGGCCATTGCTTATTGATCCTATCTGCTGATATATTTGAGTGACCAAGTTGATTACGTTGTAATATTATGACGTGATTGGTGTTAAAACGTTAGTATTTATGCAATAAAAGCAACATAATGTTTTGTGTTATACATAAATAATATATATTTATTAGTAGGTATCTTCATTTTTATAAGGTAAAAAGGCATTATAACTTACAATTACTTACTCCAGCTAGGGTTATAAAAAATCATTAAGTTTTCTACAAAAGCAGTCAATACGCAAAATAGTAACGAGAGAAATGCATATTTAACTATGGTTTCCTGGAGCATAATTTCCAAAATTTAGTATTTAAAAGCTTGAAGATATTGTACACTTATTGTTCAAGAACACATACGTGACAATTATCATAACGACGGCACCTTTTACTGAAGGACGATGCCACACAACACGTCACATAAATATGTAATGTCGTTTAGAAATCCCAAATGATACGTGTGTTTAAATTGGTTATTAATAGCTATATTCTAAAATTTTGAATGTAATGCGTGGTTGCTTAGCTTGCTTCAGACCCGAAGTTATTTATCACATTTTTAGACCCAGAAAACCAAATCAAGCAGTTATATGATTTTGGTAGCATATTGTGAATAATTTCACTGAGGCTGTTGTTTTATTACTTTCCAATATTTAAGATGTTTGTATGATGGATGTTTGTAAAATTGAAGATGTGTGTGAGAAAAAAATAATTTTGTTAAGAATCCTTAAGATCACGATTAGATTTTTTCAATTCCAAATAGAAATTGTAATTTAAAATTTTTAAGACTAAAGTAGTTTTAACGTCGACCCTACAGCGAGCGCAGTCTTAGTTCATTAAACATTTTATTTCTTAATAAAAGCTTATTAATGTATTTTACAGGCGTAAACTTTACAGCTAAGTAATAAGTTATCTTAAATATACGATTTTAAACTTTTACCTCGTCGACTTGTTAGTAATAAAGTATATATACGATCTCTGCAAAATAACAGCTACGTATAAACGTAAATATAAATACCGAATCATCAAAAATGATGCGTTGTTTACGCCGAACCATAATTATGCTTTCGTTTGATTGTCTTCTCATCACTCGACTGTATGTCACGCAAATAATAGATTGTCTACAGTTTTTATATATAATGCCATCGGATAGAATATGGTAATAGTATGTCCATTTCCAAAATCATCTTATTTTAAATTTGAGCATCGTCTAGAGGTCAAGTTTAAATCGCTGCTTGATTCTGATATTGGGGTTCGCATTTTATAGTAAACCCAAACAATGAGAGCAGTGACCCTTAGTAATGTGCGATATTTTTACTTAGCTTGGAGTGACAAGACTTGAACTTGCAATCCAAATCAATAGATTTTGAAAAACAAAGATGATTTTGTGGGTGGCGTTTGATCAGTATTATGCCAGAGACGCAGAAGCTCTTAATGCTTACGTTTAATTAACATTCTTATTCAAACCACATTTTTGTGATCAGATCATATAATTTCAGTCTACAGGCCACTAAATCACATCTCAAGGAATACAATTCTATATTACAATATACAACCAAATTATGTCTGTATATTCCAAGATTAATTTCTAGCATTTATATTACTTGTTATAGAAAATAAATATAAGATTCCCCAAAATCAAATATAATATTGGCAAAATATGTCCAAGCTACAATTCCTACGTGAAAATAAGTAGGTAACTACGTTAACGTATGGTTGTTTCCCAGCTTTATGTGTTTTCTACTCAATCGAGTGGTCACATTTTCTAGGCTCGATCATCGCCTAGAATTCTTACGATCGTTTATATGTTGGATACACGCAATATATAAAAATATGAGGGCAGTGCCGTTCACTAACGTTATTTTATTGGTCTGAATTATTTCCATCGTGTTCAGGTATGTTATATAAATGATTCTTAAATACGATACCTACATCGACAATGTGGATAAAATTTATTGAGCACTTTCTCATTTCTTTGTCATTCATTTATGTTAAACTGAATAGAATATACATAAGATACTCTTTCCTAGGTAGCCCCCCATTATGGAATGGTTGCTCAGACAAATCCATATGCACTATCTTTCTAACATCAACACTAAAATTTGGCTTGTACATCATTATGTCGTACTGTTTCCTAATATTGAAAATGATATATTGATTCTGACATCAGTGTACGTAGGAGTCATTAGATATCACTTAAACGTGGAAAGCTGTGAACGTAGAATATTAGCGTCCAATACTTTGATCACAATGATTGACAACAAATTGCCTCATTTAATAATATGGCTTACATTGATGATGATAGTCTGTACCACTCTGGTCCCTTAATAACTGACTATGCGCAATAACGTTACCTACATTAAAATCCAAATATTGACAGTCGTATAAACACTAAATTAGTTATTATTTGATAACAATATTTCGTTAATTAGCTAGCGTATACATACGCTATTAGTTCTCTATTATTACAATTCCAAAACGTAATGATTTAGATTCCAATATAGGTACGCCTCACAGAATTAATAATACAGAAAAAGCTGTTATTATTAAATTTGTGGTACGCCTATTAAAATTTCATTCTTAAAATAATATTCATTTTCTCTTCTCTTAGGATTCGAACTTCTCAACATATCAACGTATGTGTCGTTTATGGAGTCAGCACGGCCTTCAGTGTTTCACAAGCAGTAACAAGGAGGGGGAGGAGCGAGTGATGAGGGGCAAGGGCTCGTACGCATATCTGATGGAGTCCACGACTATCGAGTACGTGGTCGAGAGGAATTGCGACCTTACTCAAGTGGGAGGGATGCTCGACTCGAAGGGCTACGGCATTGCTATGCCTCCGAGTAAGTGAATTGTAATTTTTTTGTACTTGTTTGTTTGTAGAGCCAAAAAGGCCTTAAACTAGTTTTAGCTTTGAAAGCTAAAATTTCTAAAAAAGTATGTTCTCTGAAACGGCTGAATGGATTAAGGCGGGATTTTTTTGGCAGGTAGCTGATGTAATAAGGAAAAGCTAAGGCTACTTTTATTTGAGACAATACTATTTCTTTTGGAAAAATAAAGCAATGTGTTACGGCGCGCGGCCGCGCGTCGCGTGACCTAACGAAGCGATTTTTGGGCCTACTGCGGGGGGAATTTAATTATTACGCGGGTACTTCTGTGAGGAACAGCTAGTTTCTAATATTAATTTAATCTTCTGGTTGGGTCCGAATATTTGTACTTGTTCTCATTATATGAATGAATCAATTATCGTTTTATTATTCACGACATAAATTATAGAATGACTTCAATTAATTAATGTTCAAGTGCTTCACTGAATAGTCATCCCGAACTTTCTAACCTAACAGTTAGATTGCTATAATTATAGATTATACAAGACTCCAGATTTAACACTGAAGGATTTTACCAATATTTAATAATAGACCTAAGTACTGAAAACCCTTTTTTTATTGAAACAGATTCCCCCTACCGGACAGCAATCAGTGGAGCAGTTCTCAAATTACAAGAAGAAGGAAAACTGCATATATTGAAGACGAAATGGTGGAAAGAAAAAAGGGGCGGAGGATCCTGTAGGGTAAGAAAGCAATTAGGCATTAAGCTTATATTTTTGTATGAAATTTATCAAAATATACTTTAAGGTAGACGTGAATACCTTCGTTGAATTTTATCAATAAGGGCTTTAACTGGGTTTTCCATTCGTCCAGTCGACCAGTCTACAGGATGCATCTTGTAATAAAACGTAATCTATGCAATAGCGTAATATTGGTAATATTCACCAAGCATTTTAAATTATTTTAGTGAATGTAAATACACCGTTTCCGTTTGTCCCCATCTCGGAAAGTTTATCTCCTAGGCATGAGTTGTCGAGGCCGATCTTGTGTTCTTTGAATAGGCTTCGGAGCCAGACTGACTGCAGTATAGAAAATTTGGCTAGATGGGTATTTTAGGTCGCCAGGCAGTCAATGTGCCTTTGTGGTTCAGCCCAAACGATGGCCCATCCGACATTGTGCCCGGCGTGCTCTTGCAGCTTCACGCGGGAGGATCTAATGCTGTCACTTTCTAGGCCGCTAAAATTTAAATGTCTGTTTGCCTACGACACGTTTAGAAGAAGTGTATAAAAGTTAACTGCCTCTGCGGTATAGTGGTCTGAACGTTAGTTTTAGATCGCTGCGTAATCAAAGTTTTGGGTTCGAATTCCGCTGTTAGACCACACAGTGAAAGTCGTGTTGTGTGATTTTTCAAAATTTGGTAAGGGCAGATGTCTGTAAAGGCTGAGTGACGTTATTGTCAAGTACAATCAGTTGGTTAGTGTCATCTAATCTTAGGAAAGCAGTCATAAATCCGCATTGGGCCCGCGTCATGGTTTACGGTCCAATCGCCCCAGAGCTATGCTGTGTGCGATTGCTTATGCCATGCATCCATGGGAAGTGGAAGGCTGATAACGATGATATAACTATGTAGTTATTCCATAAAAAGAACGGAGAAAAATGACATGAGACACGTCCAAATGTATAGCGATGTTCTGGAATGAGAACGTGCAAATATCTGAATCGTACAATGTTATTCCCGTTTTCAGTGAGGAAACAAATGTTAAAACCTTTAAGCAAACAATTTGGAAGCAGGAGCTATTTATGAGCTAACGTCTGAAAGAGCAGCGTCACGATTCACAATGTTCCTTCGTATCCAAATAACGAGGCAGTCCCGATATACCCGTTACGTAACGACTTCACATCTTTTGACTTCTGATATTTATAATATGACTTTGCGGCAGCCAGATTCAACCTTTTTTACTTGATCGTCCCTTTTCATTGTTATAAGTGTTCGAACGTTTTCTTTCAATCTTTGTGATAGTATAACAACCTATCCATAACAAAGAAAAGAGATGTTAACTCTGAGTATAAAAGCAAAATAAAATACCTTCAAATTAATGCTCTCGACCAAAAATATTTTTGCTAAAATTGCTTACTACACGACACCAATAAATGACGCGTAAAATTCCTGTGTACAGAACTTATTTGATAAATGAACGCGGAAATTCCGAGAAATATCACCAAATTCGTAATGTTGGAAGATTAATTATACGTTCACGTGCAGCTTTCATCAGCTGGATCAAAGAAGAACTCATTTCAGCTTTATTAATAATGATTAAACGTGGCAAACAAGCACTGTATGAATACAAATAATATTTGTTACAGTAAAATTGTGTTGAGATCAGATCTAATTGTTCAAAATACGTGAACATTAAAAATGAAAAACTATTCGTGTTAAAATAAATAATGAGCGTCGGTGGCTCATTGGTGTGGACTGTTGCGTTCCGATTTTGAGGGTGCAGGTTTAATTTATATGTACGTTTATCCGACGCTTTAACGTTGAAGGAAAACATCGAGAGAATACCTGCGAATCCACATTGCGCTCGCGTGATAGGCGAACTGACTGTGCCGTTTACTAAATGTCTTAAAAAATGTCCGAACTAAACTAGAAACAGTTGCATTCGGTTATTTTAACAACGTGAGCATTCGGGTACATCCACATTCAACCACCAATTTTTTCTATTTTTTACGACCCATTTGGTGTAGCGGTTGAGACTTCAACTATTACACCAAGGGTTCCGAGTTCGATCCCTGGGCAGTACAAAAATTTGTGTGCATTAACATGTCTGTTTGTAATGGTCTGGGTATTTTCTTTGTATGTATGTATTTACAATAATAAAATGTATATATGTGTGTTTATCCGTTATGTAGTACACATAACACAAGCTTCACGCGTGACTTGGGGCTAGGTGGTGCTGTGTGAATGTCCGTGGATATTTATTATTTCTACCTACGAATATTTTTTCAATTTTCTACCAGTAAGGTAAAAATATTCCACATTTAACCGGCAACTTAAATAAGGAAAATATAAAGAAAGTTCGTTAGGCCTAGAAAGTGGTTTATCTCAATAAGTTAAAAAATATTTATGCCCGAAATAATACAAATACAAATGCTATTTACAAAAATAACTACATTTCATTTATCAATTTGGCAATAATAAAAAAAAACAAATGAAATTGGGGTTGAATGTAGAAATACTCGAGCGTTCTTCGCGTGGTTCGAAGCAAAGACAACCCGGTTAAGCAGCGAGCTGAATTCGACGCTCAGATCAATAGACTACACATCTATTAAATGTCCAATTACCTGTTCAGACCATTATGTATAATGTGATTTTTTCCCAAAGTAGCAGCAAGAAAAAATTTGAAATTATTTCAACAAATTTTGTTTTTATACAGGACGACACGTCGAAGTCATCATCGACAGCAAATGAGCTAGGACTCGCCAATGTTGGTGGCGTATTTGTCGTTCTAATGGGAGGGATGGGAGTAGCCTGCGTCATTGCAGTCTGCGAATTCGTCTGGAAATCACGTAAAGTTGCAGTTGATGAAAGGGTGCGTCATAAAACTTTTACAATATATCTTTTTAAATTACATGAGTTCCATATTTAAATTTCTTTACTTTTTTATCAAGCTGTTTAAACTCCGAACGCTAGTCAGAATCGGAAGAATACAAAAATAAAGTAAATACCTACTTCTTAGGTTATGTTGGGGTTCACAAATGTGTTGGATACATGTATCTTTATAAACTTAGGCCAGAAATCAAAGTTTTGTAATCAGAAGTTAGCTACAAATCGTAGCAAGTCAATTTTTAACATGATTTGAACAGCAAAATTATTGTTAGTAAGTATTATTTCTGAAAGGTCCAGAAAGACAATAATATCAGTTACGAAAACATTCCTCAATTCTTTTTTCTTAATTTTCGTCATCGGATTTTAACAAAAGAACTTTACGAAATTTTTATTTTAACCTCGTCGCCAAGTGACACCAATGTGACATTTAATGTTTTAGAAGATTTTCTTCTTCATTACCCGCCTTTTGTAAGAGCAAACCGAGACCTGAAAATAAACTAGAATCTAATCAAAAGCTATTAATATAAAATATCTTGGCGAAATTTTATTTTTCTAAGCTGAGCTGTCTGAGCCTTAGGTAAACAGATTTAGTTAATTAAATGATGTCTATTTATTTTCAATTATGTAAAAACGTATAGATTCATGATAGGCTCACAAAACAATCGAAAAAAGTGTTCCAAATGCAGTAACAGCATACATACACATATTTCAAATGAGCGTACATTTACCTAAACAAAAGCCTACAAGCTGTATTCTCTTTGGCAGTTCGTTTTTGAAGCACGGATGGCGTACGAGTATCTTTACATATAAAGAATATCATTTTTTATGTACCAAGGATAGATTTAAGCATAACGTAACAAATTAAAAAGCATCTGTTTGTAAATAAAATGTAAATGTGTGTGTACATTTTTAATTTGTTTAAATTTGGGTTTCCCCTATCTTAAGTTAAATTTGTTGGTATTTTCTTTATTACTATATACCAAAATTCATTTTTGTGTTTTTCTTTTGTATTTTAAATGACTACCCATTTGGTGTAATGGTTGAGACGTCGGCTTTTACACTAAGGGTTCTGGGTTCGATCCCCGGGAAGTACAAACATGTCTGTTTGTATTGGTCTGGGTGTTTTCTATGTATAATATGTATGTATTCACAAAATAAAGTATGATTATCCGTTGTTTAGTACCCATATTACAGGCTAAATGCTTAGTTTGGTACTAGATGGCGTTGTGTGTATGTGAGTAAAAAAATGTTTGTTTATTCTATTAGAGCATCGGTGGCTCAGTGGTGTGGACTGTCGCCTTCCTACCGGGAGGACTGCGGTTCAAATACCGACACGTACCAATGTGTTTTCGAAAATACATGTACGCTATCCGACGCTCGTAAATTAAAAGAAAAAAATAGGAAACCTTCATGCACTCCTGCGAAGAGATTCGAAGGTTGTGTGTGAAGTCGTCCAATCCGCACTGGGCCCGCGTGGACGACTAAGGCCTAATCACCCTATCCGAACTCGGCACTCTTTTTCTGACTGTATTGTTTTAATTAATATTTCGCTTTGTTCTAGGTTTACTTTTAAAATAGGTAAAAGTAATTTTTATTTTTTATTAGAGATTAGCAAATGGTTTTATGTAAAACGCTAATGTGAAATTTTCACTGTAGATTCACTAATGGTCTATCAATTAATGGATGGTGTGATGCTAGATGGAGTAAGCAAATATGAATGAGCATATTGTATTGTAGTCAAATTACACGGTTTAACTTGCACAGTATTGGAAATGCTTAGGATTTGATTGTTTTAACAAATAGCTTTTTATTTTACAAATGCTGCATCTGGACGGATTCACCATAGAAGGAAGAGGTATAGTAATATTTGTATATTCATTTAATACTTATTTTAAAATAAAAACATTTTGCTCAGCAACATTTTCACTTTATTCTTTCGTATATTTGTTTATTTTTCCACTACATTTATAGTACGATTCACCAAAGAAGACCAAAAATGGCGGCCGTCTGCGCATGTACACTAATGAACAAAATACTTACATCAAAATAATATTTTTATTTGAATGAACTCATATAATCAAATTATATTATAAATGTTCAGCGCCTCAAAAAAAAACTTATTGCTAAGTATAGTAAATTTAATCGCTGGCCTCGAATTGCATGATTCCCTCTATCGTGGAAGTTCCAGGATTCGATGATTTTGAGGTACCGGGGCCTGGTCCTGCACTAAAATGATCATCTTCAGATACTACAAGATCAGAAAAACCTGACGACGAAAAATCTTCCACTCGGATGATTAATTCTTCCGTCATCTCATCCACGATGTGATCACTTTTTATGTAATTTTTTTCTATACATTTTACTTTGTCACACAGTTTTTTCCATTCTTGTGGCCCCATTAGATTAACTTTTTCCTTTATAAAATTAATTACAAAGCTTATATCCCACTTAACGTTTTTGCTACTTACATAACTTTTTACGGAGGCCCAAGCCATTTCAATAAATGGCTCAGCAAACTAAAAAAAATTACAATAAATAATAAAATGCAATGAAACAGTTTCCTTCCGAGTGTATTCTAGAGTACTGTCAGCGCGCCAAATTCATATAGACGAATAGCGATACAGCAACCTTGTTCTCAGACGCGCGCCGACCAATGGCGTTGCCCCGCTCTTACAGTATTACTCCCGCCCCTCTGCNAAATAATGAGCGTTGGCTCATTGTGGTGGACGATCGTTCCGATTTTGAGGTGCAGGTTTATTTATATGTAGCGTTTATCCGACGCTTTGACGTTGAACGAAAACATGAGAGAATACCTGCGAACCACATTGCGCTCGCGTGATAGGCAACTGACTGTGCCGTTACTAATGTCTTAAAAAATTCCGACTAAACTAGAACAGTTGCATTCGGATTTTAACTACGTGAGCATTCGGGTACACCCATTCAACCACCAATTTTTTCTATTTTTTACGACCATTTGGTTAGCGGTTGAGACTCAACTATTACACCAAGGGTTCCGATTGATCCCTGGGCAGTACAAAAATTGTGTGCATTAACATGTCTGTTTGTAATGGTCTGGTATTTCTTTGTATGTATGTATACAATAATAAAATGTATATATGTGTTTTATCCGTTATGTAGTACACATAACACAAGCTTCACGCGTGACTTGGGGCTAGGTGGTGCTGTGTGAATGTCCGTGGATATTATCTACTACGAATATTTTTTCAATTTTCTACCTAGTAAAAATATTCCACATTACCGGCAACTTAAATAAGGAAATATAAAGAAGTTCGTTAGGCCTAGAAAGTGTTTATCTCAATAAGTTAAAAAATATTTATGCCCGAAAATACAAATACAAATGCTATTTACAAAAATAACTACATTTCATTATCAATTTGGCAATAAAAAAAAAACAAATAAATACCTGAGAATTGGGGTTGAATGTAGAAATACTCGAGCGTTCTTCGCGTGGTTCGAAGCAAAGACAACCCGGTTAAGCCGAGCTGAATTCGACGCTCAGATCAATAGACTACACATCTATTAAATGTCCAATTACCTGTTCAGACCATTATGTATAATGTTTTTTTCCCAAAGTAGCAGCAAGAAAAAATTTGAAATTATTTCAACAAATTGTTTTTAACAGAGACACGTCGAAGTCATCATCGACAGCAAATGAGCTAGGACTCGCAATGTTGGCGTATTTGTCGTTCTAATGGAGGGATGGGAGTAGCCTGCGTCATTGCAGTCTGCGAATTCGTCTGGAAATCACGTAAAGTTGCAGTTGATGAAAGGGTGCGTCATAAAACTTTTACAATATATCTTTTTAAATTACATGAGTTCCATATTTAAATTTCTTTACTTTTTTATCAAGCTGTTTAAACTCCGAACGCTAGTCAGAATCGGAAGAATACAAAAATAAAGTAAATACCTACTTCTTAGGTTATGTTGGGTTCACAAATGTTGGATACATGTATCTTTATAAACTAGGCCAGAAATCAAAGTTTTGTAATCAGAAGTTAGCTACAAATCGTCAAGTCAATTTTTAACATGATTTGAACAGCAAAATTATTGTTAGTAAGTATTATTTCTGAAAAGGTCCAGAAAGCAATAATATCAGTTACGAAAACATTCCTCAATTTTTTTCTTAATTTTCGTCATCGGATTTTAACAAAAGAACTTACGAAATTTTTATTTTAACCTCGTCGCCAAGTGACACCAATGTGACATTTAATGTTTTAGAAGATTTTCTTCTTCATTACCGCCTTTTGTAAGAGCAAACCGAGACCTGAAAATAACTAGAATCTAATCAAAAGCTATTAATATAAAATATCTTGCGAAATTTTTTTTTCTAAGCTGAGCTGTCTGAGCTTAGGTAAACAGATTTAGTTAATTAAATGATGTCTATTTATTTTCAATTATGTAAAAACGTATAGATTCATGATAGGCTCACAAAACAATCGAAAAAAGTGTTCCAAATGCAGTAACAGCATACATACACATATTTCAAATGAGCGTACATTTACCTAAACAAAAGCCTACAAGCTGTATTCTCTTTGGCAGTTCGTTGAAGCACGGATGCGTACGAGTATCTTTACATATAAAGAATATCATTTTTATGTACCAAGGATAGATTAAGCATAACGTAACAAATTAAAAAGCATCTGTTTGTAAAAAATGTAAATGTGTGTGTACATTTTTAATTTGTTTAAATTTGGGTTTCCCCTATCTTAAGTTAAATTTGTTATTTCTTTATTACTATATACCAAATTCATTTTTGTGTTTTTCTTTTGTATTTTAAATGACTACCCATTTGGTGTAATGGTTGAGACGTCGGCTTTTACACTAAGGGTTCTGGGTTCGATCCCCGGGAAGTACAAACATGTCTGTTTGTATTGGTCTGGGTGTTTTCTATGTTATATTATGTATTCACAAAATAAGTATGATTATCCGTTGTTTAGTACCCATATTACAGGCTAAATGCTTAGTTTGGTACTAGATGGCGTTGTGTGTATGTGAGTAAAAAAATGTTTGTTTATTCTATTAGAGCATCGGTGGCTCAGTGGTGTGGCCTGTCGCCTTCCTACCGGGAGGACTGCGGTTCAAATACCGACACGTACCAATGTGTTTTCGAATTTTCGAAAATACATGTACGCTATCCGACGCTCGTAAATTAAAAGAAAAAAATAGGAAACCTTCATGCACCTGCGAAGAGATTCGAGGTGTGTGAAGTCGTCCAAACTGCACTGGGCCCGCGTGGACGACTAAGGCCTAATCACCCTATCCGAACTCGGCACTCTTTTTCTGACTGTATTGTTTTAATTAATATTTCGCTTTGTTCTAGGTTTACTTTTAAAATAGGTAAAAGTAATTTTTATTTTTTATTAGAGATTAGCAAATGGTTTTATGTAAAACGCTAATGTGAAATTTTCACTGTAGATTCACTAATGGTCTATCAATTAATGGATGGTGTGATGCTAGATGGAGTAAGCAAATATGAATGAGCATATTGTATTGTAGTCAAATTACACGGTTTAACTTGCACAGTATTGGAAATGCTTAGGATTTGATTGTTTTAACAAATAGCTTTTTATTTTACAAATGCTGCATCTGGACGGATTCACCATAGAAGGAAGAGGTATAGTAATATTTGTATATTCATTTAATACTTATTTTAAAATAAAAACATTTTGCTCAGCAACATTTTCACTTTTATTCTTTCGTATATTTGTTTATTTTTCCTACTACATTTTACTTAACATTGTAACATAGAAAGGTTATATCGATATAAAATAAATTCACAAATCATTCGTCAATTTAAACGTCTTTGGCTAATTTTAAATATTGTATAAATGTTTGTTATTGCTCATAAATCTTCAAACACTACGTAGTAATTATATTTTGTTATCGTAATTATATATTTATCTAAACAAATCCATCGCGCTACATTTATTTGAATGTATATAACGAGTAATAATTATTATTACTGGTTACCTACTCCCTTATGTTTATATGAGTGTGATAGCAGTATTTCTGAGGTTTGTAGATTTGTTAGCTCTCTAAGTTAGCTTACTAAACAAAATAAGTCGATAAATCGCCCTAACCTCACAGTTGGAAAGAAATAGAGTTTAATTTTATTGTTTGCAAGTTTTCTACATTTAGTCCACTCTCGGCCCCTCAGCCCTTTTTATTTATGTAGTTGCATTACCATTTTGCCAATGTAAAGTTAAGGTATTAGAAGTACTGTCAATAAATTTCGCTACCTTTCTTATTCTTCAAAGAGAAACACAATCTACATTTAAAGTAGTTATGGCGAGAGAAACAGGTTCTATTTTTAAGCACCCACTCCGCTTACCAAGTCTATAGGTACTATATGTAATCTGTTAAAGCATCTCAAAGAATATCCTCTTACATCTGTAAAGCAGCATACATTCATACCTTTTGTTTCAATATATTTTCCCAGGCATCTCTATGTTCAGAAATGGCATCCGAGTTACGGTCGGCACTGAAATGCCTAGCGGCGCGGGCAGTGGTGGACCGGCGGGCCCGCGAGATGAGCTGGCTCGCCTTACCTACACTACGGGTTCAGTACAAAAAGCCAACTACACTAGCGCCCGGACCCCGCCTCCTCGCCCCCAGCGATGTGTAGGCACAGACAATGAACCCAGTGAACGCAAACGTCTTCAACCCAACCACGTCGAAACGCATTCAGTTGAACCACCAGTGCGATTTTCCAGTCAACGCATCCACTTTAATCATTGATGATAAGCAGTGGAATGTTGACGTTATTCAAGTAGAGAAATGTTAAACAGACTAAATCAAAAGACTGCTTGCTTGAAAATTTCAAATGGACATTATAGTAGTACGGCGTTCTGTGAAATGTAAATATTATGTAATTCATATCCTATCGAATACATCTACAGGATGTTGTGGATTATAATTATTAAATAAATGCCAATTGTGTTATTAATATTAAAGATCTACAGTTTAATTTATAAGCTATTGAATGGAACAGTATTATATCAGGCCAAACTTGAAACTTGTGCCAATGTATTGCGAGATGATACTCGTTTTGTACGTAACTATTGAGTTTTCATAGGGATATTATAGAAATATTCTACGTGGTTATCGATGTTTTATATCCATAATATAATATTATAATAGAATTTTAAATAAACTGTAAGATAAAAGGCTTACTCATTAAAATAATTTCTAAAAATGTTACTGTTAAAAGGTTACGTAGTTACTGCAATTTTTATCTGAATGTTCGTATTGAAATCGATTAGGATTTATTTAGGTTCAAAATTATTTATTGATTAATATAATAAAAGGTTTTTATCTTTTGTATATTCTTCTTGTAAATATAATTTTATATAATAAATGCCACTGTAATAAACAATGCTTGAAAAAATAGAAAGCTGCAATATTGGCGTGATAATAAAATTTAGATAATTTTAATGTAACGCCTATTTGAATGACACAAACTAAGTATCAAAAAATTATCTGAAATATAGTAAACGGTCCCAGCAACGGCGTAATAGATATTTGTAGTAATATAGGTTTGCACCCTCGGATCCTCGGCTCTTAAAAAAAATATTTGCTCATTGGTATCCACTGAACCCCTAAACATGGTGTAAACTGGGCCATCAGAATGATGTTATAACAGTTCAGATGATTTATTATTGCAATGGAGGTCGAGAGGAAACCAAAACTTGGCTTCAAAATAAAATCTACTCTTGTCCCCGAAGGGCCGAGATTGGACTATGTTAGGGCATCCAGTGGACATTAAATTTTTTGGGGCCAAGGGGTTGAAAGCGTACAAAACCGACAAATCTTTAGAAGGATTATCACAAAATATTTGAAGAAATAAAAATTATTGTGATACTCATAATACAAACAATAAATTCAAACAATCACAAGGACACTGAAATCTCGTTCTAGAAATTATTGTTTTAATAAATATGAACGATTTAATGTATTATTTACAAAACAGGAGTCACGTCTCTTTTGTAAAGATAAACACGTTTTTGTACAGATGATATGAAATGATGGGTTGGTGACAAAAAACTCACGACATTTAATTAATTATGAGCAACGTTAGCAAAATAGGAAACATTCGTCGATCCGAAAGAAAGCTGCGCGTCTACTGGAAACTAAAAACTGCATTACTTTGCACTTTGTATAATATGGTTTGTCAAGGATTCGACCACAATGGTAGTCTAAAAATTGGTACATAGCTCATTCTGTGCCAAATAGGAAACGAACTCTGTAAGATATTTTGTAAGTTAAAATTGGAAGCTGAATTAAAAATAATAAATTGTTTTATTAATAACACTGATCTTTTATTTACGTTTCCTTCTTCTCAGGTTTTTTATAAATTTTCAATTGCTACATTAAACATTATTACAATTGCTGTCTAATTACTGAATAACGTTCATAAACCCAGGTTTAAGGTGACGGGATTAAGTTAATAAATACTAATATAAACAAACCAATTAAAGTTCTCATATAAAGGCTAAGTCAAAAAATTCAACTGCCCATTAATAATGAGCAAGTCAATTTTGTATGATTCTGTTATTAGTAGCTACATATGTCAATTGTTGATTTTATTATTCCTATCGTGTGCTTCATATCAATAATCGCAGTAAAGAGCTTATGAATTTGGCGTCCTTGCATGTATTGGGTTCCAGCACTTCCAGCGCAAAGCTAAGATTTTATCCGGGCTCCTTGGACACGGATCCAATTTGTTTCCAATTTCCAATTTGTTTACCAACGCAAGCGACTCGCAATTATGCCATAGAACGACATGTGTCATGGAGGTACGTGTTAACATAGAAAAGACGCGTTAGCACAGTAAATAATATCCTTACTTGATATAAATAAATATGTACCATATAAGATTATAAGATTCGATGGGGCTGACATGTCATTTCATGACTAAAACACCTTAAAAAATAAAGAATACATAAACAATAATTAAACATCATGACTCAATAATATGACATGGCAGAAGTTATTATCTTCTTTACACCATGGGTAGGCAAACGATCTGATGATTCATGTGAAAGAAAGAGGTACTGCCCCTGTATCCCAGAAGGAGTTTCAGGTGTGCAGCAGACAATCAAAAGCAAGACCTCAGTCAATTTACAGGCCGCTTTTCTCCCCAAATATACTAGGTTAACCTCTCCGCAACGCTCTAAGCTGATGGTTGAGTACTACACTGGGACGCCCTCAGCGTTGTTGTGTATTTTTTTTATAGCTAAGAGACATTTGTGCTGGCCAGTTGCCTGGTGAAGCTGTAAAGGCCATCTACGGCCAACCGCCTTTACTTATGCGAAACATGTTGAACGCTATTTTTATGTTTACCTAACAATTTCAAAAATTATGTAACGTGTTTCTAGTAAATAATCTTAACAGCGAATACTCATTCCGAAAAATGCTAGCCGGCACGCTGACGGCGGCGGCAGGGATTTAGCTAGTTTTTTTTAAAATAAAAATTGGTCAAAATCGGATAAAATTATAATATCAGGTTATCCTGTGGCTTATAGGTTATTAGCAATAACTGATCCTAGCATCATGGAAACAATCGAAGAAAGCGGAAAAGATATGAATCACAGAATTACGAACGAAGTTTATTCATGTTATCGTTATATTTTATAGCCATGAATCACTCAGATAAGCCAAGAATTAACTTATAATCAAGACAAAGCAATATCTTGATAGGTGTGATATTTTACGAGCAGCCTATATAAATTACTGTGCCCACAAAGTACAGTGCCCCTCGTATAAAAGTTGTAAAACAGTCGTCTAGCGGGGTTAACTCATTACCTGCTGCCTTATCTTGTCTTTTATTACTACTTTTATGTTTTCCCCGAAACATATCTTTTTCTTAAATTATAATAGTTTCAAACTTAATTTTATCATAAAAAATGAAGTTACTATGTTCTCACGCGGAACAAACTTTTAATAATGTAGGTACTATCCTCAACTTCACCTGTGTTTAGCCAAACTTTTTTAATCAATTGAGTCTTTATACTAAGACACTTGAATAGTCAATTAAAAGTAGTTAAAAGGTAGTGTGGATCTACCACCGGCTCAGACAGTTAAAAACCGCTCAGTAGAATACTGAGAAGACCCCCAAACATCCAACCTATTTTAACCCGACTTCCGCAGGAGTTATGATTTTCAAGGGTATGTATGCATGATCTATTTTCCTGCTGCGGCCTTAAAGGATTGACGGATTATAGCATATGAGGTGACGTTAGATTTGTTGTCACTTTTAAAACACAAAAGTTCAAAATGACGAATTTGAAATGTGCATATTGGACGTTTGATTAAAAATATCCATATCTCTATCTAATAGGGTATCGTTGAATAGTCTCTTAAATAGTACGTGTACCAATATCGTTTTCAATAAAACGCTGTATTTACGAATATTGAGCTACTGAGTGATAATTTAAAAAAAAACAGAAATCACAGTGCTCTGAGCTGTCGGAATAATATCTATTAGTTAACTAAACGTCATAAATAAAAAAAACATCATTTAAAAATTAACAAAATATCCGGGCTGCTAAAAAACATTGTAAAAGGAAAAACAAGCCTTACCATTTAATACCGAATACAAACATTATATACTTTTTAGGTATTGCAGACGCGAGGCAATCAAATCCTCAATACCTTTTCGAGACTTAACTATATAAATGAACTCTAAATAGTGAGATCATACATGTATTTCAATTATTGATATTGCTGTCATTTGTTTCCCGCTTGCAATACCATGAAAAGTATATACTGTTTGCAACATACGGGAGAGCTTTTTTCTTTTTTAGTGGATATTTTCAGCAGTCGGGATTTTAGTTTAATTTGAAATGCTATCCTTTTGAAAATAAAATACATAGTCGGACCAGTCTTAACTAATCTATTTAACCAAAAACTGAAATAAGAATAATTAAACAAAAATCCGACTGCTAAAAATACCTCCTGAAAAGAAAAAACAAGCACTACCTTATAGTGCAAACATTGTATACTTTACACAGTTTTGCAAGCAGGAGACAAGCAAATCCTAAACCTTTTCGCGACTCAATATACATATAAATATATTAGTGTAGTTATTGAAATACATTTATTGTTATTTGTTTTTCATCTTTCAGTGGGAATTTATCACAGCTTCACCGCGGGTGTACCGAACGCAACCTTATAGATGGGTTCAGTCTAACAAGTCAACCCAATACAGACTTATTCATAAACAATACATATTTTGGACTGCAAATTCAATTTGCTGTTAGGTATAGTGAATCATTTTAAATTATATATGATTAAATTAACCATCTTCAAATTTATTTAAGTACTTTATTTGGTAGGTTAAGATACGCGTTACATAACGCAAATCTAAACAATGGAGTCGTGATTGCACGAATTACTCTAAACGCGGTACCGTTGTCTCGCCCGGGGCATAAGGATATAACATATTTTGTTAAGCTAATGAACGGGTGAGGGCTTTGTTATTAAAGTATATTTGAAGGTTTCACGTTATACACTTTGGCAAGTTTTGATGTAAAGCGTACGACGTGTGTTCCAAATTAGAAAGTTTTCTTTACGACGTAGTTGTTTTCTTTTAATATTGTGTATCAAGGATATAACACACCTACAGAGTTAGTACGAAGTCAGCCTGTGTTTATATGATAGTACCAGCCCAGAGAATTTATTGTAATATGGAAATTCAAACTTAGTAACCTGAAACTGTAAATAATATAAAGGTCGCGAACTATCTGCAACTTAACGCTACGAGAAGATATACGTATTTAAGATAATATACTCTTGAATATAGGCACAGATAAATAATATATTATACTTGTTTAGGCAACATTTCGTAAAACAAACTTCATATTGGTCTTAAATGAAGTATTGAACAAACAGTACGTACACAATATGTATAATAACTTTAATAAATTTTAACATTAATATTATACTATTATTTAATTATACAAGTGTTTTTGATGAAACAATTTACTAAATCTTACTTACCGCTCCGCTACCGCGACATTGTCATCGTCTGTGTTAAATTTAAACAATTAATTGTAATGAGTGCTTTTGATAATCGAAGTCTACTTATAACGTAAATATACTGCTTATTCTCACTGTGATATATTACATTTCTATTTTATCACGATTATATGATATATCAACATGTAAAATGTTTGTGCTAAAGTAAACTGTGACCGAAAGTATCGTTCATAAAAAGCGTAAGTGTCACGCCTGCACGGCGCTTGAGCCCTTTTGGACGGTAACTTCGGCTGGCTAAGACTAATGAACGACGGCTTGAACATTATTCTATTTTTTTGCCGCACCACCTGCACTTGTCAATTTCAACCTTCTCGCATAGTTGTTTGGTGCTATTTGCTGCATTTGTATGGTGCTGTTGCTGCATTTGTTTGGTGCTATTTTGGCACATGTTTGGTACTGCAATAGCTTACTAAAAAAGGTTAAAAGGAACTACGATAGAATGAAATTATAGATTTAGTCAGTAAAATTAAACTGCCAAAAAATGATATATGTACTACAGTTCAAGAACCTCACAAAGTAACTTTTGCAATGCTTGAGTGTGATGAGTTCGAGTTGAGGCGATCATTGATGGCTAAGGAAAGCTGCTCTATGGGATGGATAATATTTCTAATCAAATATTAAAATCCAACAAGGATTTTTAGTTCCTGTTCTAAACATATATTTTAACAACTGTTTAAAATGTGGTGCTTTCCAAAGGTGTTGAAGAGGTCTGTAGTCGTTCTATTTTTAAGAGTGGGGATAGGAACTCTGTGCTAATTATAGACTGTTCACGTCGCAACAAATCAGGATATAAGACCAAACAAATTCCAGAGCGTAGACATTTATTAAAAAAAAGTACAGTACTTAGGCAAATTTGGACACGGAATGCTAGTGCGTTGCAATCGACACCCAGCGCCATCTAGTTATATTACAAGGAACTAATTGTACACAACATCTAAACAACTGCTAGGAACTATTTTACATTGAATTGGACATACCGCCCACCAAGGACTCATAGTCCTTAAAATCAACAAATGTTCTTCACTTTATAAGCAATACAAAAACATCTTCTTTCTTTTAGTATTAAAATGGGCACATATATACATACACTGATATACATAAGGTCAGTGGACTGTAAACAATGGTAGAAAAAAAGTATCAGTGCTTGAAAAATTGACAAAAAAATATATACCTCATGCAATAAAGCAGTGCTTATATTAAACAAAAAAAAACAATATTGTCACAGTATTATTGCTTCTATAAATCTCATCCTACTTCTTGTAAAAGGTACATTGCTAAATACTATAGATTATTCCTTAATAACTAAATATCAAGAGAAACTATTTGATTGGCATCAGAAGTGAGCGGTAACGGACACAATTTTGAGGTTGGACGCTGAATTACAGAACCTCTATATTTTAACGAAACTACTCGTGTGATTTTGTCTTCACCAGGGTGAAGATCTGTTACGCGACCGTAAAGCCATTTAGCAGGAGGTAAATTATCCTCCTTTACTAAGACCACGTCCCGATTTTTATCTCAGGGCCTCTAACCTTCCACTTGTACCTTTGGAAAAAAATAGTCAGATACTCTCTCGACCAACGTTTCCAAAAATGTTGCAACATTCTTTGGGTGAGCTGCCAGCGACGTAAATTACTTATAGGAATGTCAGTATCACAGTATTCCGGGACCACAAGCAGGGGTTCGCCTATTAAAAAATGTCCAGGAGTCAACGGAGTCTCGTCCTCAGGATCCGTGCTTAGCTGCGATAGTGGCCGTGAGTTGAGACATGCTTCGATTTGGGTGAGTACTGTGGTTATCTCTTCGTATGTAAGAGTCGAATCGCCTATTACTCTCCTCAAGTGATATTTGGTACTCTTGATACCTGCCTCCCAAAGACCACCGAAGTTTGGAGAGTGAGGCGGAATAAAGTGCCACTGTGTCCCATTATTTGCTAAGGATTCTGCTACTTCCTTTGCAAATGATGCGCGTTCGCTGCTGAATAACCGTTTTAATTCTTTAGCCGCTCCCACAAAATTTGTACCGTTGTCACTCCATAAATGGTTACAGCGACCTCTTCTAGCCACAAATCGTCTAAAAGCAGCCAAAAAACCTTCGGAAGTAAGATCCGATACTACCTCGAGGTGAATTGCTCTCGTAACCATGCAAATGAAAAGGCAAATGTATCCTTTGTAAGCTCTATGACCTCTTCCTTTAGACACTCTTACATTTATTGGTCCGGCATAGTCTACTCCAGATTGCAAAAAAGGCTTTTGTGGCGTCACTCTACATGACGGCAACTCGCCCATCAATTGATTTCTTGTTTTAGCTGAATTACGAATACACGGTACACAGTTATGAATATGTAAACGAACAAATGTCTTCAATTTAAGGATCCAATATCGACTGCGAATAAAATTACAAGTCAGTTGCGGTCCACCATGCATTGTTCTTTCGTGCGCATCAGCGATAATGATTCTGGCAAGATGAGAATTCCCGTCAAGTATCATAGGATGTTTACTCAATTCAGGTAAGAGTGATTTTTCTAATCTACCACCTACCCTTATAATGCCATTTGTATCTAAAAATGGATTTAAAATTAATATTTTACTTTTCTTACTAACCCTTTTATTTTTCAGTAAATCAGCGCGGTCTTCGGGGAAAGAGGTTATTTGCTGCATTCGTATACAACAGGTAAGTGCTTCTTCTAATTCTAAAGCTGATAAATATGGTAACAGTTTGACTTCTTTATTTTCAGCACTTCTCAAACGCAAGAACCGTCTACAATATGCTATTATCCGCACCAATTTCTTCCAAGACGAAACTTTAGGTAAAATATTACAGCAAGAATTCTCATTTATAATATTGTGAACTTTAACTAATCGACTTTCTAAGTCAGTTTTAGTGCAAATAGAAAGTGGTTTAGCATATGTAATTATATCATCTTTTAGCCAATCAGGACCATTTCTCCATAGTAAATTTTTACTCAATTCAGATGGCGAGATTCCACGAGAGGCACAGTCAGCTGGATTATCCTTAGAGGATACATAAGACCACTGTCCTGATTCCAATATATTTAATATTTCTGCAGTGCGATTTCCTACGAAGGTTTTCCATCGACTCGGGTGGTCGCTTAACCATGCTAATACAATATTGGAATCAGTCCAAGCATGTAAGTCTCTTTTTTCTATATTTAGAATTTCAGCAACTTCTCGCAATAGTTTAGATAGCAATACCGCTCCACACAATTCGAGACGAGGAATGGAAATCTGCTTAATGGGCGCTACCTTTGTTTTTGACGTTATAAGATGAGTTGATATTGTTTGATCTTTGGCTATACATCTGATATATACAACGGCTGAATATGCTGCATTTGAGGCATCACTGAAACCATGTAGCTCAACCTTGGAATCTTGAGATGTAGTTTTAATCCATCGAGGGATTTTGTAGTTTGCTAGTGTCATCAAGTCATCTCTGTAAAGCCTCCACTCCTTTATAAGCGAATCAGGCAATTTTTCATCCCAGTCAAAACCAGTTAGCCAAAGCCTTTGAATAAAGATCTTGGCCGTTATTATACATGGAGAGATCCAGCCTAGTGGGTCATACAATCGACAAATCTCAGACATGATGCTTCTTTTTGTTTCAGGTAAGTTATTTGATAACTTGACACTATAGCTAATTTCATCAGTAAGGCGATTCCACTGGAGACCTACTATTTTAAGGATTTGATCTTCTTTTATTTCCTTCGCAACATTATTCTCATCTTCAGGTCCTAGCAATCCAACTTTATTGCTAGCCCACTTTTGTAAAGTAAATCCTCCCATCCCAAGCATTTGATTCATTTCCTTATGTAGCCTATATGCTTCTGCTTCAGATTGACAGCCAGTCAATAGATCGTCCATATAAAAATCAGATTTGACTCTACTAGCCGCCAATGGAAATTTCTCCCCTTCATCGATTGCTACCTGCTGCAGAGTTTTAACAGCTAAATATGGAGCACAAGATGTTCCAAACGTAACAGTAAGCAGTTTGTAATCTTTAATATCATCATTAACGCTCTCTCTCCATAATATTTTATGATAATGTTGATCATTTTCCGCTATTTTTATTTGACGATACATTTTTTGAATGTCTGCGGTTAAAACTACAGGATATAAACGCCAGCGCATAATAGTATGACGTAGATCAGGTTGTAATTTAGGGCCCACCATTAGAGTGTCATTTAAAGATCTACCATTAGCGCTTCTATCAGAAGCATTGAAAACCACCCTGGTTTTAGTTGTAAGCTTATCCAATCTAATCACGGCGTGATGCGGCAACCAAACTCCTTTATGTTGGTCTTCCTCTCTTGATACTTCCTCCATATGTCCTAAATTTAAATACTCGTTTAATACATTGGCGTATTCAATTTTGTGATCGTTGCATTTTCCTAGACGTTTTTCCAGACTTAAAAGGCGTTTAACTGCAATAAAACGAGTGTCACCAAAATCTCGAGGCACTTTCTCTCGAAATGGTAACTGAACAATATAGCGACCAGATTCATCTCTTCTTGTAGTTTTTTGATAATGAATTTCGCATGCTTTTTCTTCTGGTGTCAATACCTTTTCTATAGGGGTGCTAGGCTCGGATTCTATTTCCCAAAATCGCTTTATTAGGTCATTTTCTTCAAAATGTATGTGCATATTGTAAATAACCTTACGACTATTTGTATTTGCATGACATTTGTCGTCTACTCGACCCGACAATACCCATCCGAGGTGCGTATCCTGAGCTATAATCAAACCGGTAGGACTTCTCATAAGACCTTTTTTCAGGATAGCGCAATAGACCTCTGATCCTAACAACATATCAATTTTGTTAGGTGAATTGTACTGAGGATCGGCTAAACATATATTTTTTAATTCAGCCCAATCAGGTAGCGTAAATTTCTTTTCAGGTAAAATTGATGTAACTGTACTAAGTACGTGTGCTTTGACTTTGATATTGAAAGTAGGGTCATAGATCGACTGAATTTTTACCATAACGACGTATTTCGAAGTTAAGCCATTATGACCACTACCCAACCCAGAGATAATGCTTTTAGCTTTAATCTTCTTAAGTCCTAATAATTGCACTGCCGCTTCAGCTATGAAAGAGGCTTGTGAACCCTGATCAAGCAGAGTTCTCAACGTTTGCGGGTAGCCATTATGTGAATTTGCTTTAATTAACGCTCTGGCTGTGGCTAACAAAAGTCTGATTAGAGATCTTTTGATTTACAAAATGGCTCATAATATCTGTGGTCTCATTCGTCTGAAACGACGATTCTGGCTGGCTTTGCTCTATTTCCAACTCCTCTGAGGATTCCTTAGCTACAGCTACTGTTATAACGGTAGGTTTACCGTGAAGAAGCGTGTGGTGTTTTCCCTTACAAATACGGCACTTAGTGAGAATACGACAGAATTTACCAGAATGACTCTTTCCAAGGCAATTGAAACACAATCCAAGTGTTTTTACAATTTCATGACGCTTGGCTACTTCTTCCTTACCGAATTTGCTGCACGAATACAACTTGTGATCTTCGTTACAGTACGGACACACTTCATCAAAAGTAGTATGTAAGGCTTTTATATGACTAGGTCTAACTTTATTTTTTGCAGGTTCTAAGCACTCTAACGCGCGATATCGGGATTCTAAAAACTCTTTAAAAAGTAAGTATGATGGTAATTCTTCACAATAATTATTAATATGTAATTCCCAGTGTTTTCGGCTTTCAGGATCCAACCTCAAACTCAAAATATATATTATTAATATATCCCACGACTCTGTATTAATTCCTAAACTTGACAATTCATGTAAGCAATCCGAAGTAGTATCTACCAGCTCTTTAAGAGCTTGAGCGGATTCACAATTTATACTACGTTGGTTGAACAAACGTTTAAGAATGCAGTTAGACATAAATCTTTTGTTATCATACCTCTTTTGCAACAAATCCCAGCATTTTTTATAATTAGCCGTGGTGATTGGAATATGTTTAATCAATTGTTCTGCTTCGCCTTTTACTTGTGTTTTTAAGTAGTGTAAACGCTGAACGTCATCGAGGCTCGTATTGTTATGTACTAAAGATGTGAATAAGTCCTTAAACGATGACCACTCGGTATAATTTCCATTAAACACCGGTATAGAAATTTTGGGTAACCTAACATTGCTCTCTTTATTCATATCAAAACCAGGCGAACCAGAACCACTGACATTCAAAGGTTTTAACTTAATTAAAGTACTTTTTAATTCACTCTTATAAATTAAATATGTTTCGTACGCGCTATCGAACACATCTTCGATGATATATTTACTATTATCTAACTCTTGTTTCTCGTATGATGCTATAATCGTTTCATGTTTCTCCGTGAACCTCTTAATTAAAACCTCCAAGCCTTCCAATCTAGCCGTAACGTATGATTCGGTGATTCTATCTTTCGGTGTCTTTTTAAAATTAATTCTTCCTTTTTCTATTTGTATTTTTAAATCATTTATCACTCTAAGTTCTCCTTCCATGGTTAGGTATTAACGAAAGATGCAGGCAAATTGTGGATATTTTTTCTAAGTGTTTGAGCTTTCCTATCACTTCGGTGTGAATTCGGGCATGGATTCCCCGTAGTACCACTTTTCCGCGAATTATTCTAAGTCCGTGTGACACTTGGCACTTAATAATAGTAAATGTACTTACAGTTTTATCCAACACTCACTATTTGTCCTCTCCGATTTACTCACTGTGATCGTCTTCAATAGTTTCTTATTCCATTCGACGATTTTGCCCATCGATTCTTCATCTAATGTGAAAGTTGATAATCCTTAGAAAATCCTCTTCGGAGTTCAGAATTTGTTACTGGTTTCTCTTCAAAAAACGCTCCGACTCGTATGGACCATGTTCAAGTCGCAACAAATCAGGAATATAAGACCAAAACCAAATTCCAGAGCGTAGACATTTATTTAAAAAAAAGTACAGTACTTAGGCAAATTTGGACACGGAATGCTAGTGCGTTGCAATCGACACCCAGCGCCATCTAGTTATATTACAAGGAACTAATTGTACACAACATCTAAACAACTGCTAGGAACTATTTTACATTGAATTGACAGACCTATTTCAATTTTACCTTCAATATCAAAAAATATTTGAGAAAATTATAAATAAACATTAATGAGTTACCTGAATGTTAACAAAATTTTATCTCAAAATCAATTTGGCTTTATTCGTAAATCTACCGGTGATGCAATGCATGCAGTAACTGATTATATATCACTGAAACCTGATAGAGGTAATAAATGCATTGGCAATTTATTACTTAGCCAAAGCTTTTTGATACGGTTTCTGTTTCGCTTCTTCTGGATAAACTTGAGCGCATTGGTATTCGATCTCAACAACTCCAAATTTAAAAGTTATTTAACAGATAATACCAAAGTGTTAATATTGCTGGAAATTTAAGTACTCAGCTCCCTGTTACATATGGATTCCTCAAGGGCGTTTTGGGCCCTACACTATTTTTGATTTATGTAAATGAACTGTGTTCAACTAAATTAACTAACGGAAGAATTGTCTCATATGCAGATGACACAGTTCTGATGTTTTCCCATAAATCCTTAATGGAGTATACAAAGCAGCGCAAAGGTCTTATGTAACATCTTGGCTAAGGTTTAACTATTTAACATTGAACCCAGATAAAACCAAATTCATTCAGTTCACATTCGTAACGTGACCTCTGGACTCTTAGAAATACCTTAATCAGTATCACAATTGTTCTTTGGATGAAAATGAACAATGTCATTGCACTTCCACTCAATCTGTTGAATCTATAAGTATCTCGGTGTAATTGATAGATGCCTTATTTCAATAATCATATCGATTAACTTAACTAGTCGTGTGCGAAAACTTATAGCTAAATTTAGGATACTTAGGCATGTTCTTGATCCTAATCTCTGAAGAAGTATATCTTGCTCTGTGTGAATCAATACTAATATATGTATAACGGTATGGCGGAGTACCAAAGCAAAGATGAAGAACCTGGAGGTAGCACAAAGAGCAGTTTTAAAGGTTGTGTACTTTCAAACATATATTTTCCACAATACAGCTTTATAATTACTGTGAAGTGCTAAGTGTACGAAAGTTAGTTATCTAACCACTATTTTAAAAAACATATGTTTCCATCATACAGCACGCTCCTGAAAAACGTAGAAAAGATGTAGTTTTCCGGCAGACTCATAGTTGTCACACCTCCTTTGCACAGCGGTTTATTGTTTCTGAGTGTTTCCTTTATAACAAAAGTAAAAAAAATCAGCATTGTGTATAAACAATATCAGGTAAAAAGAATGACAACATATTTAATGACTATTGATTACAATGCAACCGAGGACATGTTGAGGGTCGTCAGCTGATTTATATGAAATTTACAAGCAAATAATTAATTCATACAGATTTACACGAAACGCATACGCGCCCACTCAGACACATCATCCCACATGCTCTTAGACACACAACTGTTCTATTATGTTACACTAGCAAATCATTGCATTAATATTATGATTCGTAATTATTTGTTATAATGCATTTTTTTATTATTTATTTTCTTTTTTTTTTTTTTTTTTTTTTTTTTTTTTTACTCTTTACTTATATCAGGGAACTGTATAAAAGAACGGCACTAAAGTCAGAATACGGGAGTATATCCCAGTCTGACTGCGAAGTCCAATATTTGTATGTTTATAAGCAATAGTTTATAAGCGAATAGATTAAGAAATTGTTTACTTTTGGAAAATAAATTATTATTATTATTATTATTATTTACTGCAATTGCAAGTCTAGCACAATGGATTGTAAGACATGTTTTCAAACTATAAAGTCGGATGACATAATGAATGCTCGGCATGTCATGGGGCATACCACTACGCTTGCGTAGGATTAAAGGAATTGAATTTAAAAAAATCTACCTATGAACAAGATAAATGGAAGTGTCTGCATGCAAATCAGGAAAGAAAAAGAAAAATAATAATAGTCCTAATACACCCGCTCGGAACCTAGCTCGACGCATTCTATCATAATATCGACGCGAATGCAATTATGGGAGCATTTTGATAATGGTTTAGTGCGTTGCAATCAGTCATTGACTTCCCTAAAGACGGTGTTGTTAACAGAGAAGCCTGAAACTAATTTTCTGAAAATTTTGAAAAAAGTTACATTATTTAGTTTATTAGGTCTTATGCAACATAAAAAAAAATATGAAAAAAAATTAAGTGTAAGGCTTTCAGGGAAACAGCCGTCCTATATGTAGGACAGTAGGATAATAAGAGGAAATAAAAGACCATTTATGACAAAACAGAATGTAATCAAAAAGTGTAGTTTATTAGATAACTATTGATTATATTACCCATTGTTATATGTAATTTACTAGATTAACACTATTTATGAATGATATGTTTCAAAACACTTGACACACACTCCAACATCACATTTCTTGCAACGTGTCAAACATTTTTGTGACATTGACGACAATGTGTTTGCTTCGATTGAGGAATAACCAGATGATTCATTTGGTCTTTACGACTATCAGCATGTTCATGATGGGAGGGTCGGCTAGGCCCTCTTTTGGCATTTTTCTGTTTGATTCAATCAAAGCAATTGCTACCCTTCTGCGAAAGCCAAGATGATCCAGTTTCCATGATTTATTTTATATAACTGCCATGCATTATGTTCGCAAGATCAATCATGTGTGTGAGCAACGGCATGTACCATTTCTTACCTCGTATACCAATTCGGTAATGTGAAATATTTTCATCAGAGCGATCCACTCCTCCCATATATTTGTTATAGATGGACACCATATGTGGTTCTTCTATGACAA